>JAHWFP010085135.1:0-25280 GCA_023313725.1 Lithobius niger | reverse complement strand
ATTCTGCTATTTCGCTTGCTGAAACCGTATTTGTTTCGCCATTGTCACCCTTACATCTAGCCTGACGCAGCGAAATCCAAGCCCTGTCAGCAGACCCCACATTCTGCGTCCTCGCTCCGGACAATACATACATCACATTAACCCCCAGAGCCGATTTCCGTGCCAAAACATAGAAACCTTGCAAACCAGCAAAACCCATTACAATTCCAGTCCTAACAAACATTGTGGGTCAAGAGCCTGAACGTCACCTTTGTACAGTAAGAGCACTCCGCTTCTATCTCTCCAGGACGACCAATGAATGCATTCGCAAAGGCAGTACACAACTCTTCCTCCCATTCGAAAGGAACTTTGGGGAAACCTAAGCAGCCACCATTACAAAGTGGATACGGGGCACCATTCAAGCCACCTATGATAACTCCAACACAAGCCAAGCAGACGAAGGCATCAGGGTCACAGCGCACGAGTTGAGAGCACTCTCCACCTCCTGGGCATTCCACAACTCCGTTCCAGTCCAAGACTTCCTCACGGCAGCCTCCTGGCGAAGCAGCTCCGTCTTCACAAGCCACTACTTTCGAGAGATGACGAAGCAAGCCGATAGACTACATCGTCTGGGCCCCATCGTAGCTGCCAGATGAGTAATCCAGCTCCCTTAAGCACACAGAAAATGAAGACGTAAGTAAGACCTCATCTCTAAACACAACGGTCCTTTCAGGGCCACCAATCCCCAGGAAAGAGACCAATTTCCTGTTTGACATGTTTTCTGAATAAAGTGCGAAGTTGAAACAACTTTTTGGGGGAAACAGTCGGCTCGACACCCTGGGGTACCCGTCAGGGCGGTGCCCACCACCAAACTCTGACGAGATCTCACTGTTAATGCAAAAATTAACAGGTTATGGATTTTCCAACAATAAAAAGGTGATTTTGCCGGCCCCCAGTCACGCCGGCTAAAAATTGTTTCTATTGTTAGGAAAATACATAACCATACCCACCCTGCCTCCCCTCTCGAGTCACCGCCTGACAAAATGAGAGGTAAAAATGATGAAGAACGAATGCGCCACGGCGCTTTATGTACGGAGGACCTGCGCAGAAGGGATGCACGGTGGGTTACGACGCCGGAGGCTGAGCAGCACCGAAAAACCTCCAGGGAAACTTATGCAAAAATTAAATGTATTTTCCTAACAATTGAAACAATTTTTAGCCAGCCTGGCTGGGGGCCTGCAAAATTACCTTTTTTGCTTCTAGCGCCTAAACCGTTCATCCGATCGAAAACAAACTGGTTACCAATTATATTTAGAATAAAATTTCCATCAGAAAATGTTCTATTCATATTTTTCGTAAAATTAACTCGTCTGATCGATATTCGTCATTTAAGTTCTATTAGACCGTTTATGTATGCTATAGATACAACAGCGTACATGTGTATTATACTTCCTGACTTTTAGCAGCTGCACTGTTAGTTCTAATTAAGATCCACTAGCATAATTGAGCTTAAATGAAAGGTGAAGATGTATATTTTCCAACAAGGGTGATTGAAACGATTTATTTTAATTAGAAGCTAAGCTACGGCTGTTTAATCTACATTCTAGGGCTTTAATTTTTGCATTGTTTTGCGATAAAGTTCCATCTTTAAACTGCTACAGTAGCCATTCTAATTCAGATAAGTGGATGTGATTAGGATTAGGTGAAAGATGAAGATATATATTTTCAAACAAGGGTAATTAAAACGATTTATATTAATTAGAAGCTACGACGGTTTTTCTACATTGTGACTGCGCTTTTGCGTCATTTTACCAGAAGTTCCATCTTTAAACTACTGCAGTACCTCTTCTAATTCTGATAAATAGATGTGATTTGGCTTAGATAAAAGAGGAAGATATGTATTTCCTAACAAGGGCAATTAAAATGATTTATTTTTATTAGCAGCTAAACTACGGCAGTTTATCTACATTGCAGCGCTTTAATTTTTGCGTCGTTTTATGACAAATTCCATCTTTAAACTGCTGGAGTAGCCGTTCTAATTCAGATAAATGGATGTAATTAGGCTTAGATGAAAGATGAAGATACATACATCTTCATTTTTTATTTCAGCCTAATCACATCCATTTATCTGCATTAGAACAGCTATTGTAGCAGTTTAAATATGGAACTTGTGGTAAAATGTCGCAAAAACACAGTACTACAATGTAGAAAAACTGTCAGGCTTACCTTCTAATTAATGTATATCGTTTTCATTACCCTTGTTGGAAAATACACATCTTCATCTTTCATTTAAGCCTAATTACATCCATTTACCTAATTTAGAACGACTACTGCAGCAGTTTAAAGATGGAACATATCGTAAAATGATGCAAAAATAAAAACGTTACAATGTAGATAAACTACTGCAGCTTTGCTCCTAATTAAAATAAATCGTTTTAATTACCCTTGTTGGAAAATGAACATCTTCGTATTTCATCAAAACCTAATCACATCCACTTATCTAATTTAGAACGACTACTGCAGCAGTTTAAAGATGGAATTTGTCATAAAACGACGCAAAAATCAAGCGCTACAACGTAGATAAACTTTCGTAGCTTAGCTCCTAATAAAAATAAATCATTTTAATTACCATTGTTGGAACCATGACAACACACATCTTCACCTTTCTTTTAAGCCCAGTTATGTAAGTTGATTTTAATTAGAACTAACGTTGCAGCTGTTTAAAATCAGGAATTATAATACACATGTGTGCTGTTGTATCTATCATATCAAAAACCAAAACTGGTGAAAGGGGCCGCCAAGTTCCGAATGCTTCGGCCCTTCAAAGGAGTGATATCAACACACCAAAACATTCGCCAAGTTAATCGCACCGACTAATAGTTTGAAGGTTAAATGAAAACTAGAACATTGCTACTTTTTCGGTAGTAATGTTCAAGTTTTTATTTAACGTTCAAGGTAATATTCAGTGCAATTAAGTTGGCGAATGTTTTGGTGTGTTGATATCACTTCTTTGAAAGGCTGAAGCATTCGGAACTTGGTGGCCCCCTTTTACCAGTTTTGGTTTTTGATATGATATCACTCCTTTTTTTTTAAATTGTGTATTGACTCAACTCCACTACCGTGCAGATCTGTAGTAAAGTGCCACGTCAACAAGAAATTGGTTTTGACCAATTTGCTGCTACCTTTTGTCTATATGCTGAACCATTCTAACTTAGCAGTCACCTCTTTATAGGTTTTTGGTTTGGTTTTAATTTTGTTGCAATTTGTTTGTAATTTGTTTGTTTGTTAGATTTGGTGTGTTGATATCATTCCTTTGAAGGGCCGAACCACTCTCAACTTGGTGGCCTCATTACCAGTTTTGGGCTTTGTTTATTTTGCTTTGTTTTTACAGTTGGTTTATTTTTCGTGAATTGGACGTGAATACAATTTCTTTGCAGCGTCGTTTAGATTTATGGTGATACACTAGTGTGTGTCTAGGCACGCACGTCAGTATACACGTTCTCATTGTGCGAACTTTGGCCGTCCACTGACAATACAACAATGGTTATAACAATATTTTCGTACTTACGTGCCCTCCCACGCCATCCCCGTTACGCCCCCAGGCACCAAACCATAAACGGTACGCAGTTCGTATTGTCCTGCACCCATTCGTCCAATTTCATAGCTGAAGCCTTCCCGTTATCTCTGTATTGATGAATAATCACCCTATGGGATTTAACATGGGGATGAGCGGACTAGCTAGTTAGTTAGCTAGCTAATAGCAACATATTTTTAACGTTATTGAGCGTCAGATTTTGCATTGACAGCAGCTTAGCTGGCATTCCTACACGAGTTATTTTTTGTCAGGTGGGTCATTGCATAATTTAAGCTTTGTACCGTATTATTATTTTTCCCCAAGTACCTGAAATGTGCCCAACTATGAATAATTCTTCAGGCTATAAGACATTGACGCTATGGCGTCCCGCTACAATGGTTTACAACCTCGACAATTGAATTGATGTGATGTTTATTTATTTATTTATTTAACACTTTATGTGATGTTTGTTGCCCAACTTGGCGCGACACACTAGCGTGTGTCTAGATAGCATACATAAATGGCCTAATAGAGCTTAAATGACGAATTTCGACCAGAAGGGTTTATTTTACGAAAATATGAATATGACCTTTTCTGAAGGAAATTTTATTCTAAACATTATTGGTAACAGGCTTATTTTCTGTCGGATGAACGGTTTAGATGCTAGAAGCCAAAAACTGTTTATTGGTCGCCATTTTTGACGCCATCTTGAATTTCGGGATTAGGAGGAGAAATTCGACTTGGCACCGGACAGATTCCGATTTAGCATGCTCAAATTAGTTTAAAAATCACCCGGTGCCCAAATGTCTCAACATTTGCCGTTGAGCTCATTTTAGAGTACCTTTTCTGGAAAAAGTCGTCCTGTCTATAGTTACCCCGAGATGTCCTGGTATTTGTCCAACATCACTCCAAGATACTTGAATTGCCTTTCTGCCAACTGGTTGAGCTTCTCCATTCCCTCTTGCCTCAAGCTAGTACGCACCAGCCACTTCTTTCCAGACTCCTATCTTATTACTGGCCGAAGCGAGCCAGCAGGTTATCCTCGCGTATTATCTTTCTACCAGCATAAAAAAAAAAAAAACCCTTTTCTCCTCGTCTACTCCCTTATGCAATCTTTTCGTCATGGGTTAATGACTGCACCACCTACCACTCCCACTAGATGGGGGTAAACACAGCCACTATGAGTTTTTAAATTTGAACTCTGTAATGAGTGGCCTGGGATGACCCTCATTCAACCTTGGTCAGCGTACGCCTGGAGTGAAACGAATTTAGTAGAGTGAAATTAGTCATAGTCACGCACAGATTGTTTAACTCAACATCAAGGTCAGCCACTACTACTCTTCTGGCAATGTGCTGGCTGGTGCAGAGAGCAGTATCAAAGACAGTTCAACCCTTGTTCTCAGTGTCAATAACGAAAGAAGGGATTGTCCGATGCTGCGACTCCTAGAATTTTAAGAATTTCAGTACTGTATTTAACCTTTCCCAATACAAATAAGAAAAATGCACTTTAATTTATTATTTTGTACAAACTTGCCGGTAGGCATGAAAATGAAAAAAAGTAGTTTAACGACAAGAAATTTAACTATAAAAGAAATTGTTTAACTAGTAGTTGTAACTACATGTAGTTAAATAAATACATATGCAAACCTATTTACGTTTCCTTTTGGACTTAACTTAAAGGCCGGTTGCCACCAAATTAGCATAGCAGCATCTAGGCCTATCGAGTTCACTCTCGCAGGAGGCAAAGGAATGCACAAAGCAAAACTTTTAAACGCAACAAACAAACCACGTGACTCCTTAATTATTGAATACAAATTTGGTACACCCTCATGCACCTGGTCACAAGCTATAAGGCTTAACGATATTAGTGTCACTAGATGGCGCCAGGAGATTTTCTTTATGTTTTTCCGTGGCGCCATCTAGTGACACTATTATCGTTAATCTTTATAGCTTGTTTCCAGGTGCACGAGGGTGTACCAAATTTTTACTCAATGATTAAGGAGTCACGTAGCTTGTTTGTTTGCGTTTAAAAGTTTTGCTTTGTGCATTCCTTTGCTTCCTGCGAAAGAGAACTCGTTGGGCCTAGATGCTGCAATGCTAATTTGGTAGCAACCGACCTTTAAATAGGTTTGCATCTGTATTTATTAGAGTCGATTAGACTCTTATGTGAACGGTTTGTCTGTCTGTCTGTCTGTGTGTGTGTTCACGCTATAACGTTTTAACGAATTATTGGATTTCTGTCAAATTTTGCGCACACATTCTGTTAACCGCTGCGACAGTCGTCGATTGTCAAATTGATTCCTAGTGTCAAATTTGCACAAGTGTCAAATTTTGCACACACATTCTGTTAACCGCTGCGACAGTCGTCGATTCCTTGGAAGCTGACATAATTTTTCGATATGGTCCACCAGCTCTATATATTTCTGACAATGGACCGGCGTTCATTGCCACACAAACAAAGCGAGCAATGAGGAAGTATGGCACAACGCACGCACTACCGCCTTCATATACGCCACAAGCAAATGGCCTCGTCGGGAGGACAAATGCCGTGATTGTTGCTTCGCTAAAGAAAGCAGTAATGGAAAACTCTGTTGTTTGCTTTCGCTAACAACGCTAGCAAACAGTAATGGAAAACCCTGTTGTTTGGAAAACCCTGAGCAGTAATGGAAAACCCTGTTGTTTGCTTTCGCTAACAACGCTAGCGAACAACGCTATGATAAAAGCAAACAACGCTATGATCGTAACGATATGTTCGAACGTATGTTCGTTCGCTTCTTGACTATAATAGCTCTATTTGGAGTGCAAATCTAATAAAGGATAAACTGACCATCGAGAATGTGCAACGCCGAGCTACCCACCTTGCTGAAGGTACAAGAACCATACTGTATACTGTATAAGCAACGACTCAACTTGCTGAAGCTTACCACACTAGAGGAAAGAAGGAAACGCGGAGATCTCATTGAATGCTTTAAAATCATGAAGGGATACTATGATGCTGACAGGAGTGACTTCTGGAATCTCTACCCAAATATGAACACTCATGGACACAGCTACAAGATCTTCAAACCGCAAGCCAGAGTCAACAGCACAAAGCACTTCTTTACCCATCGAGTGGTGGACCCTTGGAACTCTCTCCCACAAAACATTGTCAATGCTGACTCGGTTAACTGTTTCAAAAACCGACTCCACAAATTTTTGATTAACCTTTTTGTTGTTTTCTCTTTTTGATGGAGCTTTTAAGCGAATCGCTTCTTGCTCTTTATTTACATATTAACATATTAACGTAACCGTCTTGACACTGAGTTTGAAATTGGTGATCTGGTGGTGTACGACTGGCCAAAAGTGAGTGATCACTAATTATCCGCTCGCTACAAAGGACCGTATCAGATAATTCGGCCAGTCGGGGCAGTCTGCTACCAGATAGAAGATGTCAACGATGCAGCTATCACCAAGGTGGTGCACGTACAGGCATTATGGCCGTACCAGGAACGCACCGGTGGTGCTAGGGATCAAATGTTTACTGACGGCAGTCCCGAATCTACTGATGAGCAAAACACAGACTTGTAACCTGAGGAAGAAGACAGAAGCAATGACGACATGTACGAGACAGAATCAACTGATGGCTCGTCAAGTGATGAACAGTTAAACAATGAATCGCCTGTAACTAGAAAAGGTGCACAAAGAGCGACAAAACCACCTGCTCGTTTCAAGGACTATGTAATGTTCAGCGAGTAACAGAATTGAAAATTGTTTTGCTTCTGTAGTCCGAAGCAAGGGGCAAATGTTAGCTTGCATTTTGTGTTACTTCGTTTATGTTTAGATACTTATGTTTCGTTTTGCGCAGTAGTGCCTTTTAGTGTTACCCAATGTAACGTACTCCATTTTGTAAATAAACTTAGCGTAGTTCCTAACGTAACAATTCTATGGCACATTTCTAGGTCTAAGTTCGAAAATGGGTCGCATCTGTTGGGAAAATCCTCCACAAAAAATAATCAAAGATTTTTGTTCGCAGCAAACGTACGAGGTTCGTTATTTTTCTTCAGCCGACTGACGTCATCCATCCACAACCAATTACTGGGAACTATGTAGCCTTCATCAGCGGCTGATGTCGCCACCAACCGACCAATGACTGGCAACTTCCTCAACTTATGCTACAAATCACTGACGTAGGCAGGCGGCCCCACTGATCTCATAACGTACGAACTGGATAACAAGCTTGTGTAGTCATGTCGGCATGCAAAATCAGTGTAGACTTGGGCTACTTAATTGTTTGGGCAATCGTTCATGACTGTAATACTTAGTAATTTTTTTTTTTTTTGGAGGGGGGAGGAGAAATATTTAAATCAACTTCTACTGTCTGACATCTCTTTTTTTTTTTTTTGTTAGGGAAGGGGAGGAGGGAGCCAATTCATAAAACTACTTTTGGGTAATGACTGTGCTATCTAGATATTCATCCTTATCAGTCGTGCGATGTGGCAACGTCGCAGTCGGATACACGAAATGTTCAAAACGCCGATATTAAATGGTTCGGAGGCCTCCCGTATCATAAAACTCCCAAACGGTGTTGAATATTTTAATGTTGATTCAGTTCACTAGTGTTCTAATTAAACTTACAGTTTAAAATGAAACAGATAGAAGAATCGTAGTAAGCGCGTCTTTAATTGAGAGGTGTGCACCGCCATGCCATCCATCGCAGTTGACCAAAAGCTAGAAATGCTAGCGACCACTGGTTTTACGGTTGCATACGCGTCGTGGAACCGCGGCCAAGAAATCATTTGGGTGTTAGCATTGTATTCTTAGGAGGGGTAATTATTTACACGTGTTAGACAATTAGTACCCATACCGATCGCTGTATTCGCAAGAGAAAACAAATCGACTCTCACTATAATTGGTTTAAACAGGTTTATTTCTTCGGGAGCCTTTGGCTTTTCCGTCCTTACATTACCCATCAGTGAATATCAGTCAATTGTTTTGTTCGGTTTTGTTGAGCCACGTGTGCTGATAGCCTCCCTCTTTGTTTTCATTTCCTTTTTGCCAAGGTGAGAACAGTGGTAGGCTTGGTGTATATGGTTTTAGTGTATGTTACTTTATTGACCTTATCGAAGTAGGCCTATCCTTTCCTCAGAATCAAGAGAGAGAATTCTTTTAAGATTCTTTTCCGTATCAACGTGCTCTAAGGCCAGCTGAGTTTGATTCTGCGTTCCTCGCTAGGAAAAGCAATTTCTATCTCATTTGGCCTTGCAATATTCGTACCGGGTTTTGGTAAATGGCAACACGCGGGCTGATAAAATGGCGGCAGTGCTGGCAAATCCCGGCGAGGGAAAGCAGTCAAGTGGCGATGAATTGGAGGAAGGAAGAATTGATCTAGAATTGGAAGGCGAAAACAATACCAGTGAGGCAGCTAAGAAAAAGAAGAAGAAAAGGAAAAAGAAGAAAACTGGTACGTACGAGAGTGAAGAGCAGATGTGTGAGGAAATTAGACGAGGTAGCCACGTGATAGGCCTAAGGCTGACTGGCATTAGAATGTGTGAGGAGAAAGAAGATGCGGATGGCATGTTTTGGGTCGTCTTTGCGAGTTATAAAGACAAAAAGAAAGAAAAAGAAATGAGAGTGTGCATTGCTATCTTGGGTTAACCCGTGATTTAAATGTATGGAGTTAGCGGGGCTTGCGACCAGAAGGGCGGGGTTTTGGACAACTGAATGATTACAGATTAGGTTAATTTGAAAATGGGTCTTTGCCTACATATGTTGAGTAATCACCGTTATGAATGTAAGGGAGGCTCTGGATAATGATAAAGAATAGCGATCTATCGTTGCCAAAATATCGTCCAAAACCTAACCTAACTGACCTTGCCTAAATTGACCTAAGAACAACACACAAAACCACAAAAACCATCTAAACAGTAACGCCCGCTCCCTTGATTAACACGTGCGGATCGCCAATTTTGAGACCATATCCAACTCGGTATTTCGAAGGTGCCTGGACTAAAAAGAATGTTAGTTTGCCTTATGTTACGTAGTTGGGAACGAGACTAGGTAGCCTGGTCTATGAGAGTCATTTTTGAAAAGTCTTTTTCTTGGACACAAACTCATGGATTGGTGCCAGGCCGGACCCTTTCGTTTTCAAGTCCGAGGACATACTGCTGGTAACTAGGTACCCATTGGATTGATCGTACATGCCAAGTCTACCACCACGAATGTATCGAGAATGTAAAATTGTTTAAAAAAAAATTATTTTCTTTTCCCTCCCATTTTACCAGCTAGTTTTGAAGCATCGTTATGCAGCAAGAAAAATACATTTGCTGAAGCATTTTACGCTATTTTAGAGCCTATTTCTATCTACCAAAATGCACGTTTTGCAACATGGCAAGAAAATTTCACAGATGATGGCGATTTTGTTGGATATCCTAGTTGCCATGGTAGCTTTTGCATGTGAAGCTTACAAATCGTGTTGTGCTACAATTACGTTAATTGATTCCCTAAACATATTTAATATCAATTAGCTCTCGCCCACAAAGATCTCTAGACAGACTGTTTTGCCCTTATTAGGGCTCGTCAGTAGAGAATACTGAATGGATGAGAGCTAGTTCTCCTCCACACTGGAAAATCATCTAATGGGATAGGCCTAATTGTCTAATATCTGCATTAGATATTAGATAAATAAATAAATAACATCTGGAAAATCATCTAAACGGAATGTCGTATAATGGAAAATCATCTAAACAGATCATCGTATAATGGATAAACGTCTAACTGGACGTTTAGCCTATCTGGGCTAAATAATATACTCGCGGTTTCTGATGTTATATGTATAGCCGCAGCGAGCGCGGCTTGCCAGCGAGGCAGGGCCATTAGATGATTTTCCATTATATGAATTCCCTGTAGTGCTAGCAGTTTCCGTGTAATTTGCTAAACGTTTAAACGACCTAATTAAACGTTCGGTTAACCGAAAACCGTGAAAAATCGAACGTTAATAACAACAACGCAACAAACTAACACAAAAAAAAATGTCAACATAAAATTCATTAACTACGTTTTACTAATTTAATTTAAAAAAATTTAAGCAACACAGAATCACACGTTATGTAAACAAATCGCATTTATTCTGAAACAAAACAAATGTTAAACAATAGCCTAAATTAAAAAAAATAAAAAAGCAGGAATCGCGGGAAATCCTCACACATTTGCGATTGTTTTACGATCTTGGATCAGTCGGCACGCTTTGGAATTTAGCTTTGTTAACCATCTAGTGGTTAGTTGTTTTGAACAATTAGTACACAATTGTTTAAAAAAAAGTTTTAATTGTTTATTTGGCTTACGTGGTGATAATATTTCATCCATTCTGCAGTGTCCCGCTACGTTTCCGGTGAGCGCGGTTAAAACCCGTCGCGACTTAAGCCTAACCGAAGCTGGTTTCGATTTCACCACCAAAACCGGAAGTTCAGGTTTTACAGCTGCTGAACAAGTTGGATGCAGCGAAAGCAGCTAATATTCTGGTAGTTTTAACGTTAACTACCAAATAAAGTCACAAAATAATGTTTATTGAATTAAAACTTTGTGCTGTTGTGAGGTAAATAATCAGATTCGGTTAATCGTTTAGCAATAAAGAAAAACGTATACACGTAAATTTTCGTTTAAACGTTTAAACGGATAACCGTTATAGCACTAATTCCCTGTAAGACAATTTTCCATTATACGAATTTCCTGTTAGACGACTTTCCGTCATACTGTTCTTCCTATTATGCAATTTTCCAGTTAGACGGTTACCTTTCGTCTCCCTTTTATTATACCATTTTTGGGATAAAAGTTTCGTTTAGCCCTCAAAAATTATCGAAACACTGCACTTATTCGGCCCAATCACCACGTTCCCTTGTACCCCTTTTTGACGGAGTTTCCTACACATAAGTCTCGGTGGGTGCATCACATTGCTCAGTAGAGGAAGGGCCTGTAGTCTCACATGTTCCAGGCTTAATACCCCAAATCTGTAAGGTGTTTGACAGAATTACCGTCACCATATTGTATGGGTGCAGAAATCCACCGGCCACCAGCCAGTAGGCAATTAAATTAGGCAGGCTGGCGATTAAAATATTTGTTCAATAGCCAATTTGGCCGGTGGATTGGAGGGTGATAAATAGGGTTGAAACAAACTGGTCGTATCTTCCCTTCTTGTTGGTAAATTGTATAAGGATTTTTCATCAGCTTTCCGATGGAGTTGATCCCAAGCTATAGCTCTTCGTTTCAGAAGTTAGGCCAAGAAATGTTACGAATAGGGAGGATTTCTTTATTTTCAAAACCTGTGTTCCTTCAAGGCCAGTAAAAATACCACAATTTATAAGAAACTGGTGCTTGACAAATTGCGTTGATCACCGCAGCTAGATTGAATGAATTTTTTTTTTTTATTGATTACTGACTTCCAATGTCTAAGAACTTTTTAATTTGGCGACAAAAGTTTCCCAGTTGGCGACTAAAAATTATGCTCTACTGGCCAATGGCAAGTTCAAAAAAATGTGAATCTGCACCTATACCACAGGGGTCGAAATATTAGGATGCACAGGGGCAAATTGTACTCCAAAATAACACTTTGCACTCCAGAAGCAACTCTTGGAGTGCAAAATTGCACACCAAAGTTGAATTTTACATAACTTTTGAACCGCACAAGCTACCGACTTGCAGTTTGCGGCATTTTAAACAGCTTGGAATTAGATTTCCTAGGCTCCATTCCTTTCAAAGAAGTTAAACTTCATTTTTTACTACATTTGATTAAACTATGTGTATAGGTTTTTCAGTTAAATAGCGAAATTAGTCAGTTTTAAGCAAAATGCAGGAAAACAGTACATATTATTGAGATGCTGAATGTTAGAATTTTCGATGGCTATAAAATAGGAGACCACAGTGTTGGTTTATATTTTGGTTTTGCACTCCATAGAATTTTTTTGCAGCCCAGTAACAGATCTGGGGTGCAAATTTTCACCTGGATCAAAACTTGGAAATTCGACCCCTGATACCATATTGACTTTTTCTTGGAGGAAACAGCATATTTTTCATTTTCAAAATGGTAATGCGTCGCCAGTTTGTTGGAGTCTTAAGATACCTGTACTATGCTGGTTGATGACGAGTCCCTCGTGATGTGGAGTTGGACCTTGCTAAGGTGTTAGGCACCGTGCCTGACGAGACCTTTACGTTCGCTGAGCTCCTGAATGACAAAGGTTTCCGGCTTACGTGAAGGACCTGAACCCTTAACTGATCCATAAGCTCGTTGTGCTACATTACTCAATTGTGCCTTTGGTCAGCATTCCTGGTTGTTGTGGATGCTTTCCTGCTCACTGTCACGGCTACTCTGGGTGCTCTCTTCCAAAGTTGACTTTTTTGGAAGAAACTCATGCCAATTGATGTCAAACTTCTCACTCAGTTCAGGTGTCACGATTTTCACTTATCTGTTTGCTGGTTCCTGTGCATTCATGAATGAGAAGTTTGGCATCAATTGGCATGAGTTTCTTCCAAAAAAATCAACCTTGGAAGAAAGCTCCCAGAGTAGCCGTGACAGTGAGCAGGAAAGCATCCACAACAACCAGGAATGCTGACAAAAGGCCCACCGTGGAGGGAGCAGGACTTGTAGGAAATTTGAATGCGAGCAGACGAAAAGTTTGTTGGAAGGAGAGGAGTGGAAGTTTTAGCAGTTCTGCAGACCGTCGCCTGAAGACTAATACAGTACTAAATACAGTCAAAAATTCGCTAGTTTTCAGCATTGAAACGTGTACTTTTTGGTTGGACGTATATTGTACTCTTTATTACTCAATTGATATCCCGTACCTTAAGGCAAACACATCTCAAACGTAAGTCACTCACACTTTATCACAACAGAAGATAGCAGTACATAGCAAATTCTTTGTTAAATTTTTGGCGACTTTCTGTTCACCTTCCTCAGGAAAGATAGTCTGGATCTCAAAAATCGTCAAAACCTTCTTTCTTTGTCCCCAATCTCCTCGTTTGATTGTACCCCATGTTGGGATCGGACAAATAGGGAAAGATTATGTTTGGTTCTCGGACATGTACTTGCCAAAAGTACCCAGGCTACCAATCTTTTTATTTTTTTTAGGCTGTTTTATTGAAGTGGCTCAAGTTAGCTTTTACCTGCCCAAAACACTTGCCTCTTAATTTGACAGAGCTGCAAAAGTGGTTAAAACTTAACATAAAACACAATTGAATACCAAGTTAAACTTATAGGCTAATACTTATTTTCAGCTAACTGAATCACTTTTCGTTGTGCTGTAATAATTTAGCTTCGCTAACAAATATAAAGTGATGACGAAAAAATTAGTTGGTTCTCAGGCTATGCCTGTTGGCAACAAATTTAACCACCAGACAGGTCCTGAGAACCAACTAATTTTCTTTGCTACCTTAATATTTGCAACAAGAATGTTCTAATAGTCATTCTAAAACGCAATTTTTTTGTATTGTTTTGGGCCATCTGCCCATCCCATCTCAAAAAAAAAAATTTACATCTTTCATACCCTAGTAAAGTTTAATTTAATCTACAGGCATACACAACTCTCGAAACCATGCATCCCAAAAGAAAGATTTCCTAGGCCTACTTGTTTAGATTTCAATGCTCCTTAGCTTTTGGTCATTCCTTCAAAAAAGTTTAGTTAAGCAGTAAGCACGTGTTCACTTAAATTGTTGTGGCTCCATGGTAAGCCCTATGCTGAACTGTCTGTGGAGGAGAGGAAAGAAAGAATTGTGTGGCTGTGACTTGCGAAGCTCATGGGAAAACAAAGTTAAATTGAAAAATAAAAATGCATGCGTCAGCAAAGTTCACATGAAATTAATGGGGAATATTCCAATGGAATACATCCTGTTCAAATATGCTCTTAACCCCTTCGCAACCACGCATAAAATTTACCCATTGCCTAAACAAACAAGAATTTAACATGTGGTCAAAACAAATGAACATCTGTCAACAGACGAACCAATTGTTAGCTAAAGTTTTGGTATTTTAAATGACAAGCAAGGCGGCCAACAGAGAAAAATTAATGCTACAAACCATTACGCACGTAAATACAATTAAAGCTCGAGTCCAAATTTCAAAACTTTTCGTGCCCAAACAAAGGAAGAAAATGTATGGCTACAAACTCTACTACTTTCTTTGCTAAATTTTTCAGTGTCTTCACTCGCGTCATCTACTTTCCGTTCATTACCCTACTTATGATACATACATCATTTTTTAAAGATTTTCCACCACTTTTTCAGGCATGGAATTTCATTATTCATTTCTAGGGCTTCGAGAAGTCGTATGAACCTTGAATTAATAGAGCTGGGCTAAGATTGCTAAGACGATTAGTTTTTAAACTTTTTCCACAGATGTAGTTTACCCAGGTAGAATGCACCAATCATTAACTGATCTATCGTGTGCAAATGTAAAAATGTTAAGAACATTTCGCTACAGCAGTGAGATAATTAGAATTTATACACTTTTTCCACCACTTGAAGTACAACCCATTGTAAGATTGTGCTTCAAGTGATAGAAAAAAAGTATAAATTCTAATTATATCGATTAATTTCCACTGTAGTAGGCGGTTGCCAAGTTTCAAATACAGCAGTGAGGTTTCACGTGGACTAAACAGTACAGGAACACTGCAGTATCTGAAACCTTACATGAAAGTTAATTTGTGTTTCTTTGCTGTTTTGACATCGGATCAGTTAAACCTTACCTTTAAGCTTCAAACAAATTCTTTTTTGTTTACAAATTCAAATATTCATCCGACCCCTAGAACTAAATGATCTTATTAAAACTTTACCATATACGACAGTGCAAGGAGCAGATAGCTGTTTCTTTCTGCAGGTCCATTTTTACCTGTTTGTTTCTACAGGCTTATTTTTTTGTGTGTGTGTGTTATTTCGTGCTTTTTTTTTTTTTTAAAACATTACGCACGTTCCTTTCAATTGTTTTTAAAAACAGTGTTGATTCGAGTAAACTGTTCAAATAGTTCTTCAGTATAAACAGGTAGCTTAGTTGTTCACCAACACGTTCGGCAGGAAGCGTTCATGTATTACGTTGTCATTAAATTTGCGATTTGCCACCCCTCCGCTTTCGTCATCTGTTGCCTAACCCCTCCCTCCATTATTATGTCCCCAGTGACAGTTTCAGCGCGAAGTGCATCATAGAAAAATGCTTTTCTCTATGGATGAATCGTAGGTCTCTCTTACAACACACCATATTACGATTACGAAATGCCAACTTCTTAATAAACTTAGTATTTAGTTTGGACGGTTGTTTGGTTGTAATTGTGGAATTTGCCTGTACACGTTAATTGTTTGAGTAAACTTTCCTTTTGCCATGTTATGGCTTTACTACATATAGTTCCCAACACGTTTCGTGGCTGAGATCTTGACCGTTCCTTTCCTGCTGCTTGTGCCTCTTGCTCTGTCTATTGTGCATGAAATTCTCTCCTCTCTTCCATCTATCAGTTGCCTGTTACCGCCGCATGTCATAATACGTAATCACATGGAAGAGTACTCAGAGAAAGTTGTGTTTGTAGTTCGACGAGTAATACTTTAAAAAAAAATTAAAACTTGGTGTAGACAAATATTCGTTGATTAGCTTATCGAGGGCCAGCCCCCCCCGCCCCCCCCCGTTGGTTTCCCCCTTTTGGTTATGTTGTGTATGCCTTGTCTGGTAGACTAAATTAAACTTAGGTATTTAACCCTTTAAGGACTACGTGCACGCTAAGAACTTATACCTGACTTGTAGAAAAAAAATTGCAGCTTCTCACCCAGTTGAGGTAAGGGAATGAAACCTGTGTCATTTTTATCCTTAATGACTTTATCCTTAATGGCTTTCATATCCCAGTTTAAATTTTACTGTAATTGGCTGAAGTTTTCGATATGACTTGTAGAAGAGCTGTAAACCATGACTATACAGCGGGCGCATTCGGGCGCACCCGTCCTTAAAGGGTTAATTTAATATATTTTTTTTTTTGGGGGGGGGGCTTAATAACTAATAACCTAAATAAAACCCCTATTTGTATGACCAAACTGAAAACCTTAAAACGAGCAAGGATTGAAAGGTCCTAATGTAATTGATGGTACCTCAGAGAACCTTGGTACTACCAAGAATTTATAGGGTTGGAACTACTGATATGAGAGCTTGTGTGTAATGGGCCTCCTGCAGCACATATATCAATAAGAAAATATGTGAAAAATTCCTGTTGTTTGTCTAAGTATGGTGTTATTAGCAGAATGGATTGATTTAAATCTATTTCAAGAAATAAAATCACACCTGAACCACCAGGAAGAACACAGTTCTCAGTTCTACTTGAATTTTCGGAGAAAATACCGTTCTTCTTCATATTTTCTCCGAAAATTAAAGTAGAACTGTGAGCTGTGTTCTTCCTGGTGGTTCAGGTGTGACTTTATTTCTTACCACTGTAATTGCCGTTTACCGGTTTTTGTTAAATTTAAATCGAGCCGATTTTAATCAAATTTTAATTTTTATTAATAATAATCCAGATTTAAGTCAATAATTTTACCCTGCCTTTAAATATTACTATTAATTTCACCCGATAAAATGCCCGGTTTAAGTTTTAGTTTTTCTTTTGATCAGTGTCGCCGAACAGCTGCTTACAGCGACAGCCTCTTCTGCACGTGTGAGAGATTGTTTCAGCATTTCGGTATGTTCACACGAAAATACGCGACTGTCCGGGAACAGTCAATGCTGGAAAACTAAACTTGAGTTTCTGCTAAAAGTACTGAACGAAAAAAGAGTCATGTGGCAACAACATTGATTGAAGACTGATCACTTATCAACGTAAAGTTGAAGCAGTAGGCTACTTTTTACCTGTATGTGATCTTATGGCCTGTGTATAGTTAAATCTGTATCATCCGTAATGTTGATTAAAACTGATCTCGGTGTTCATAATCAAAAATCACAATTTGGCAAAAACTATAAATTGATTTTTTAGGCATTATCTTAATAACCATGCACAAAAATGATATCCACGAATAACCAAAGAAAACATACGGAAAAAAATACTGATTTAATTTTTAAAAATTTTATTTAAAACAACAAAATCTGATTTGTTTGAAAAAATCAAAAGATTTTTATCCATCCTAGTTATTAGGTAGGCTAGTAATACATTGCTAAACATTGTAAATAGGTAGGCTAATTGATGCAATTGTCATACAGATACTTAAAATTAATAACAAAATGAATGAAATTAAAGAATTTCATGGTAACATTTTACCATGTTTTCAAAAGTAGGCTGCTCAGCTTAAATATGTTCATTAATTAGCACCATAGGTATAAAGGCATTAAAAGCATCCCAATGCCAGAATAAAAAGTTGTAAAACAGTAAGTGGGTTTAGCTTTAATAAAAATGTACTTTTTCTGTAAGTATTTTAGGCCTAGGATTAAGCATTGGGCCCAATCACCACGTTCCCTTGTACCCCTTTTTGGCGGAGTTCCCTACACATAAGTCTCGGTGGCTGCATCAACCAGTATCCCAAAATGTCAACCAGTAACTCCAGACGCCATTTCCCCCCACATCTTAATTTAAAGAAAAGGTCGGGTCCCGGTGACGGAAAGAAGTGGCTGATGCTGTTGGTTGTTTAGACTACTTAGCTTTATATTGTACAAGGGTGCCATCTGGTGGTGGCGTTGCTAACTAAACTACAAAGGTAACTAACTCTAAAAGACGAACTTCTAACACTCGACCCCAAAATAATAAAGAAATAGACAAGATCAAAACTAGGCCTTGATCTTGTTGAAGTGAACATAACCTGCCTAATCACATTATACCTAACGTAACATAACCCAACCAAACCTAATCTGCGTTTTCTACTAATTATCTTTCTTGTTGCTGGAAAAAAACTATAACCTGTTAATTTTTGCATTAGTTCCTCGATTGATGCTGTTTCCCTGGAGGTTTTTCGGTGCTCAGTATCCACCAACTGCGTAACCCTACCGCGCTTGTGTGGCGCAGTCCTCCATGTAAATGCCAGCTTGTGGGAGCATTCGTCATTCTTTTTTACGCCACTGATGTCTCCACGTCGCTTTGTTTTTCGGACATTCATCCCTTCAATTCCTTTCTTTTCATGCGACTCTTCTAAACGACGCTACATCGCCGGGTTGCTGCTCGTGACTCACTTGGTGATCAAGTTAGCATCACCGGGCTGCCTTTTTACCTTGATGCAAGAGACATCGGACGTCACAACATTCGCATTTGTGCGATGAAACATTCGTCGTTTGCACTACTATCACCTGATTTCGTCGTTGGTACCACTGTCACCAGAGGGGGCCACATTCGCATTTGTGCAATGGAACGTTCGTCATTGGAACCACTGTCACTTGATGGTGCCGCATACGCAATCGTATTCGCATTCGTGCGGTGACGCATTTGCAATTGGAACCATTGTCACTAAAAGTAATAAACGATCATAAACGGTGAGGAGTATGATTACCTTTTCATCTTGCAGAGGTCCGGTGTTCAATGGCGATCGTCGCTACTTGCACTTGTGCAAGTCGGGTGTCGTTCCGCTGTACGTATTATGGCATACACGCTGATTCTCTCGGCGACTGGTCTGGTGTGTTGGTTTCTAGTCCATCGTAGTCAGTTATTAGACTTATCTAAAGCTTGCCCTATCACGATGGCTTAGACTTATCTAAAGCTTGCCTTATCACGATGGCTAACTGGTCGGCGCCGTTTGCGATCCTCACACATGTCTCAACACGACGACATCTTGTTCTCCAGAGAGAGTAGAAGTCAACACACGTGCCCTATTGTTGGCACGTGACTTCTGTCACTGTTCAAGCCTGAGCACGAACCGTAAAAGGGTTCGCGCCCTTTTTCTCTACATAACCCCCACTTGTGTTCAGGCTTGAAAACACAAGTGGCTCTTCACCACTTAGTGATTAGCCTGCCTCGCTTGTGAGACAGACTTCTCTCGGTTTGCCGAGCTTCGTCCCTGGTGATTCACAGTTGGCATCTCTTCTCTTGCTTTTACTTCCTTGTAAAACTGTTCATCATGAAGCTTCAACCGTGCCTTAACCTCCGGTGAAGCGCTCACCCAGCATTCCATGTAGGCCTTGTGGTTAGCTCGCTGAGCCAAAATCCCCTTGCTATCCTTGACCCATTCAAGCTTTAGAAGGTTGTAGTGTTTCTCTGGGCTCTCTACATATGCTGGCTCAAGTTCTTTTTGCAAACTTGTCACTGCCTCTTCAGGATCTCGATGCACTTCTGCGTTAGACATCTGGGACACTTCATTCACTGGTGAATGCAGTTGTGTGGCCGGAGTGACTCTTCCAGTCGCTTCTCTTCCATCTCATTCATGGACTACCCCCACCGTCTTCTCTTGAACTTGGGCTTCATCAGAACTGGGCTTCGCGGTTTGGCATGTTCCATCGAAATGGTCTGACATGATCTTTTTCCTAGTGTCCACCACAACTTGCCCAAATGCCATCCTTAAAAATTCGTTCAAGTGTTCGGAAACCACCTCATCCTTCTGAGCCATTAACACACGAACTGCTTCAATTAGCATCCCGTTTTCCCTCACTATTGGCTCGGATGGAGGCTGTTGATGGTGGTTTACTCCCATTCTTGGCAATGGTTGTGTACCAGCACCCTTCGACTTTTCTCCTTTCCACTTCAGCTTTACTTTTCTCTTCTCATCCGCTAGACTGTGACTAGTATCTTCACGTCCGATGCGTAGTCTACCTTAGACATCTGGTTGCTATTCGTAATAGGCTTTACTTCTTGACATTCTCTAGCATAATGGCAGGAAAAACACTTTTGTCTATGTCCCGGCTTATTTTTCTTCTTTTGATGCTTAGTACCAGCTCTTTTCTTCGTTCCAATAACAAACTGCTTGTTATTGCACCATTCTCCTTCTCGTCACTTTTCTTACGATGATGATTCTTTGGCAGTATAATCGCTCCTACATCACCTATCGTATAGTTCTCGTTACTGTAAGAACTTGTGCTGGAGATTCTCCGTATGCAGTTATCTGGTAATCCACACGTAATTACCATAGCGATGAATTCTTCTGATACATCGCCGCATTCTTCAGTTTTGGCTACCTTTGTTTTAATTTGCAATTCCAGTGGTTTTTAAAGGTGAGTAGCTTCTTTAATTTCGTCTTTTTGGCATACTGGCTTCTCAATGTGTCCCAGACTTCTTTCGGGTTGCTAACGTCAATAAACACGTCTTGTAAATGTTGTGAAATCGTCAACAACATCGTTAGCATCCACCTTCCCGACTCTTCTATATATTTATGGAGTAGTGGGTCCTTATCACCTGGTTTGATAGCAGTCCCTCTGCATACTGCCACACATTTTTGTTCTTAACACTTCAGTTACTTTAACTGCACAGGTAATTCGTATCATTCAACCTTTTCATGCCGAACTCGTAACTATTTTTCGTTTACTTTGTTGCCGCCACGATCGCTTCCAGGTTTTCGCTATTGAGCAGACTTCGAAGAAAACGCTGATCTTTTCCTCGCAACTGGAGAATAATCCGACACTTTTAAAACTTTGCGATTCCTGGCAAAAAGATGGTTTACAAGTCTGTATCGTTGCGTAATTTCTTCACTGCGATCTCGGTCCTCATTCGGTTTTGCTATCTCCGTTAACTATGTTTGACCTTGACCTTGGGTAGTGTCAACTACGTCTTACAATTTGGGCTTACTACCAAGTAAAATCCTCACTAAAACTTTTTTTACGTTTTCCAAATCCTCTTGAGTAGTTACTTGCTGAACCCATAAATTACGCTTCTTGGCAATTTTCTCTCTAGTACACATCTTTACTTTGGACGCTTCGCTTTCCCCGTCCGGTAGCAAAACAAACAAAATGGTGGCCACGGAATTCACCGTTCTTTCAGCACGATCGTTCTAGCTTCACCCGCCAACTTCTTGGGCTAGTAGCAATCACATTTTCATCTTGAACACTGACGTTACTGAGCCCATAACCCTTTTTTGAAAGGAATAGATGATCATAAACGGTGAGGAGTATGATTACCTTTTCATCTTGCAGAGGTCCGGTGTTCAATGGCGATCGTCGCTACTGGACAAGTCGGGCGTTGCTCCGCTGTCCGTATTATGGCGCACACGCCGATTTTCTCGGCGACTCGTCTGGTGTGTGGGTTTCTAGTTCACCGTAGTCAGTTATTAGACTTGTCTAAAGCTTGCCCTATCACGATGGCTAACTGGTCGGCGCCGTTTGTGCTCCTCACACGTCTTAACAAGACGACATCTTGTTCTCCGGAGAGAGAGTAGAAGTCGACACGCACATGCTCTATTGTTGGCGCGTGACTTCTGTCACTGTTTAAGCCTGAGCACGAACCACAAAAGGGTTCGCGCCCATTTTCTTTTCAGTCACTAGATGACGCCGCTTTGCACTCGTGGGATGAGGCACTCATCACTGGAACCACTGTCACTAGATGGTACCACTGTCACTAGATGGCGCTGCATTCATGCGTTGAAGCATTCGTCGTTGGTACCACAATCACCAAATGGCTTCGCATTCGTGCGGTGAAGCATTCGTCGTTGTTACCATTGTCACCAGAGGGTGCCGCGTTTGCATTCATGCGATGTAACATTTATCTTTTACACCATGAATAGATGACATCACTGCCACTTCTGCTCGTCAAATTTGTAACCAACCCACATTTTGACTGACATTGCTGCTGTCAACTGATTGGATTCAAGCCATGCAGTTAATATTTTCATGCCAGATGATGGCTCAACATTGCCGTCTCGATTCCAGACATGTGACTTCTTCAGCTAAGCCCCTCATCCCAGTCGTAACTTGGCACTTAAGGAGACACTTTTCCATTGGTCCCACGTTTTCAGTAAAGCTCTTCCAGACAATGGCTGTGTTCGACTTAGGCTCCTCATCTCAGTCGTAACCTGACACGTGATTAGACACGCATCGGCCACAAATTCCATACTCCATCTCTATCGTAATTGGCACTTGACGAGACACTGTTCTGCCCCGCATTTCGTCTCGATCGAGGCTAAACCAGACCCATGTTTCGAGTGAATCTCTTCCAGACACTGGCTATCCTCGACTTTGCCGTCTCGTCGCGATTGTTTCCTGGCACATGACGAGACATGGATCGGCCTCAAGGTCCACACCCCATCTCGATCGTAACCTGGCACGTGAAGAGACACTGTTTTGCCCGCATCTGGTCTCAAGTCGTGCACCCTGACACTGGATGTCTTCGACTTTAGTGCCTTGTCTCGATCGTAACAACTTGGCATGTGACGAGACTCGCATCCACCTACTCCCGTCCCTCTCTCAATCGTAACTTGGCACGTGACGAGACACGGTTCGACTCCACCACTGGTCTCAAGCAAGGCAGCACCTGCATGCACATTTCGAGGCAACTTCTCTGACACGAACCATCTTCAACATTCACCCTTGTCTCAATCGT
Source organism: Lithobius niger (assembly GCA_023313725.1). Lineage (NCBI taxonomy): Eukaryota > Metazoa > Arthropoda > Chilopoda > Lithobiomorpha > Lithobiidae > Lithobius > Lithobius niger. The sequence goes on along the minus strand of JAHWFP010085135.1, from coordinate 2,303 downwards.
AACTTGGCACGTGATGAGACACCTGTCCATTCCCGCTCGTCTCGACCATGGCTAATCCGGACACTTGTTTTAGTGAAGCTCTTCCTGTCACAGGACGTTTTTGACTTAGGCTCCTTGTTTCTATCATAAACCCGGCTCGTGACGAGAAAGGCTTCAATCTCAAGTTCCACTTCCCGTCTCCATCGTAACGTGGCACGTTACGAGATACCGTTCAGCCCGCATCCCGTCTTGATTCTGACTACACCAAGGCCGACATTTCAAGCAAACCTCTTCCAGACAAACGTCTTCAACTTATACTTTTTTGTCTCAATCGTAACTTGGCACGTGACGAGACTCGGTTCAACTCCACAAACCCATCGTGGTGGCAGCAACATCCACGTTTCGAATGAACTCCATCTTCAACATGCACCCGCGTCTCGGTCGTAACTTGGCACGTGATGAGACATCTTTCCTTCTCGCCGCTTATCTCGATTGTGGCTCGACTGGACCCTCTTTTCAAATAAAGCTCTTCCAGACACTGTATGTCCTCGACATGGCACTTCGTCTTAACTGCAACCTGGCACGTGACGTGATACGCACTGGCCATCTCGATCGTAACTGGCACGTAACGAGACACCGTTAACCCGTGCATTTTGCCTTGACCCTGACAACACCAGGACCACCTTTTTGAACAAACCTCTTCCAGACAAGCTACGCCCCCCAACTTCCACATTACCCTGAATCATAACTGGCACGTGACGGACACGCTTCAACTCTACAGCCAATTTTAATCGTGATGGCGCCAGAATCCACGTTCCAAGCGAACTCGCTTCAAACATGCATCAGCGTCAACCCCCGCCGCCTCTCTGTAGTAATTTAGCACGTAATGAGACACCCTTCCTTTCTCGCCGCTCGTCCCGACCATAGCTAAACCGGTCCCACGTCTGGAGTGAAGCTCCGCCACACACGGACGTCGTCATCTCCGGCATCTCGTCCTGGTCGTAACCTCGCACACGATGAGACATGCAGCAACCTCAACCTCCACACACTGTCTCAATCGTAACCTGGCGTGACGAGGCACTGTCCACACCAGCATCATGGAGAGTTTGTTTCCAAGTTTAGAACCACGTTTCGAGGGAACCACTTCTGAACAAGCAACGTCTTCAACTTCCACCTCGTCTCATTCGTGGCTAAAACCACACTTTGTGTGAAACTTTAAAGACGGACGCCGTCACTCAACCGAAATTGTCTCACTCTTTGCCCTAGGTATCTTCAGTGCCATCGATCCGCCCATCTTGCCAACCAAACTGTGCACATACTGCCCTCCATGCTACTCTAGCACCCCCGGGGATCTGCTACATTTGCATTCGCATTCGTCCACCCTATACAGTTCTTCATTGCAAGGAACCTCCAAACAACTATGGCATTCGCATTCGTCTACGTGCTGCCCTCGCTCAGTGCAAGCAAACGCCTTAGATTTGCGACATTCACATTCGTCTGCCCTGCTATTCTCACTTCATTGCTACTAACCATCAAGCATCTTTGGCAACCACATTCCCATCCATCTGTTCTGAGGTCCAAATAGACCAAGAAGCAATTGGCCATCTGAAACATCGGACTACCTTGGCATTCACAGACGCATTCCTTTGCCCCAGCTGATGCTCACATCGTCATGGTGAAACCAATGGCCGTCACAGTTCACATGCAATGATCAAATCAGCATTCGTATTCGGCTCCCCACATGCTATTGCTCTCTGCAACGAAATGTCTTAACGCCTAAGGGTCAACCACCAACAAGTTTGAAGGTGGACGCAAGCACAGTCACCGTCCAGGAACAACTCCAAAGATTTCCTCTACATTGATTGATGTCACCGAATCCGGACTCCCGATCAAGGCTGAACCAGGGAAAGAAAACAGCATTCCCATACTGAACTGGTCATCCCATCTCAAACGTAGTTCTTCCAGCAACATGTCCTCTTACACTGCCCTACGACTTCGTCTCAATTGTTACCTGGCATGTAATAAGACCTTCCGTCGCTCCATTGTTTGCATCCAGCATTTCAATATCAGCCTGGCTTCTTGTTTATTTCCATGAAACCGACAACAACCAACCAGGCACGTGACGAGGTACGGTTTGTCTCCAAACCCATCACACAGCAACTCTCATCCAAATTAACTTTGGCACCAAAACATCTCCTTCGCAACTTGGAGCATGACGACACCAAGCTCCACCCCAAATCGATCTCATCCTTGGACAATCCAAGCTCCACGCTTTCTTATAGGTCAAGATTAAAAAATTTGCTTAGTCGCCACTGGCTGGTAGG
>JAHWFP010085134.1:104413-132470 GCA_023313725.1 Lithobius niger | reverse complement strand
GTGGCTCAGCGGTAGGACCTTGGCCTTTGATTTCAAAGGTCCTGGGTTCGATTCCCCGCTCAAGCAGTCTGACATATAAGTCCAAAAGGCAACGTGGTTTGCATCCGTATTTATTAACCACTCTCGAGCCCAATTGGCTTTCCTTCCCTCTTAAATAATGATGATTGTAGCCCGAAAGTGGCAGAAGTGTACAGAAGACCGGTTGCAACATGGTCGTTGCAGCTGCTTTTTTTTTTTTTTCTAATTCATATTAACTAATTTTTGGGCGCTGAATCTAATGGTGAAAACCGTTTGTCTCTTGTCTTGTACCGTTCCATAGACGATGGGCTCACTTGCCGGCCACTTTCGGGTACTTTGGGCCACTTCCACTTCATACTTATGGCTTTTTTAAAAATCCATTTTAACAAATTTTAGGATGCTGAATCTAATGGTAAAACCTTTTGTCTCTACGTCGTACCGTTCCGGAGTTGGAAAAATCGACAGGCGGACGTAAACGGGCGAGGGAAAGAGAATTGTGGAAAATTCATTACAAAAATGCGAAAAAGCAGACAGGAGCTATTTGGGTGGTTTGATGGGGGGGGGGGGGGGTGGTGCTGTTGCCTATCTACTTTTTCTGAATTTTGTACAGGATTCCTAATTCCCTCTTCCCCCTTTCTCCAGTCACAGCGCCTCTCTAATTTTTTTTAATTTTTGTGCCGAATCTTCGACAGTCCGTCTTTCCCATACCCTCCCAAGCTTGTACTGACAAATCTGCGACGGCCAGCATAATCTTGCAACATCTGCGCTATCTAGTAACTAAACCATGCGCCACGGCTGATTGCCGTGACTCGCGTATCACGTGACTGGGCTAGTCCGTTGGAGCTCCCAAGAGAGGCTCCCGCCCTTTGGTCATTGGTCCTGGTGCGGTTCCGGTACTTCTTCTGCCTGCGGCGCCGTCTCCTGGCGACACACGGCTGGAACTACTCCGTCCTCCCTTTCTCTGCAAGAACCATATTATAATCTTTGGCCTTTAATAATGTATGTTACTACAACTGATTATCTATATCTGATGTATTTTATGTTCCTATTCATGTACCAATACTTGACGTATCCCATATGCTCATGCCAATTGTTACCTGCCCTAAATGACCAACTTAGGGGTAGTAACTAAGTGAAGCCTTTTCTGGCATTCCAATCATCAACCCCAAGCATTCCACATGTGAACCATTTTCGGCCAACTTCATGAGAATCTTTTCTTCCCCCATTTAGCTTATTTATTTAGGGACATTTATTCACAATTGCAGGCGAGCAATCAACACCGAAAAATCATTAAACCTGAACCAAAATGGCGTAAAGGTAACTTGTGACTCCGTCTCGTCCCTAAAATAAGCTAATCCACTGTGTCAACCAGCTAATCATTACCATCCGTTGATACACTACGAGCGACAAGAGCTTAAATCCTGGCCTGCAGAAATCCTTATTATTTATTCTTTGTAGATGAAAAAGACTTTGAAATTTTCTGACTTCATGTTTATCAAATTCCCTGATTTTTCCCTGAATTTTCTCGTTTTTCCAGGTAGAACGCCACCATTGCATACGATTCTTATATGAAAGTGGGACATTTCGTATGCGAAGTTCTCATAATCTTTCAGAATAACTGAGTAATTCTTATTTGGAAATCATATAAGCTTGTATAGAATAAACTATATGATCACGTAAAATAATCTTGTATGATTGTGTTGAGTAATCTTATGTGATCGTATAGAGTAAGCTTATATGATTGCATAGAATTCAACTGCCGCACCACTGTCATAGTTGAATAAATGTTTTAATGTGTCTTCGTTTATTGCCAGTTGATTGATGTTGCAGGAAGATAAATGTGTCAAAACTTTTAAAAACTGTATGGTAAAAAAAACACGAGTGTATGTGACCAACAACTTAATTTAATCAATCATGCAATTGCTAATCAGAACTGATGGATAATACAAATCCATTACAACATTCTGTAAGGTTTTGTAAGGGTACATGACTTCCTCATTAACATTGGTATTAAATTATAACAATTTGTACAAGATTTTATGTACACTTAAATCATATAAGATTTCTTATAACACTTTGTACAAGACTATTTTTTTACAGTAAGTAAAAGGCTTTCTTATAAAAATTGTATTGGAAACAATTTCTATAAGACCTTCATACAATGATAACTATACGACTTTCGTACATGCTTTGAGTAAGAGCTTCTTCTTATTCAAACATGTACGACTGTCTGTAATACCAGGATTATAATCGTTTCTTCTTATACACACCGGCTTTGTTATCAAATGTATAAGAACATACGTGCAGGAATCAGTTTCGTATAAGCAATTTTGACAATGGAATAGAGCCTACACACCAAATTTGGTTAAAAAGCACAAACTGTGTTGGAGATATTTTGCATTTGATATGGTGTTATTACCAAGGAATAAAAAAAAAACTAAATACACCAACACACATGGCCCATTTCCAATACAAATTGCATTCACTTTGTGATATTACCAAGGAATAAAAATAATCCCTGGGAGAACAAATTACAGTTTGTTTTCTTCAAGTGAACGATAATCGCCCTTTTTCTTTTCTTGTGATCCCTCACAGTTGTGAATTCCATGGGGGTATGAGCGCTAATACTTTTTCTTCTAAATGGCACCAAGAGTCATTTTTTGTTAATTTTAAGTACATTTTGATTTCCTGTATGCATTTTTAGGTTTTTATATAGCCTTACAGGTATCAGCCTTGTAGTTACCTTAAGCTTATTTTTTTTTTAATGAAACACCACTTTAAAACCACAGTTTCTATCAACCTTCACAACAAAATTATACGTCCACAATTAACTGAATTTGCATCAAGGCCATTCACGTCTAGGGTAACCTGTATGAGGTACGATTGAGATCAAACAAAATGAATAATTTTAAAGACATTCGAGTCAAAAGTTTCTTTGAGTCATAATAAATATTTTGAAGCCTTAAGTCATGTGAAGCAAACTAAAGCTTGTGTGGATGTACCAGCTCAATTTTGAACCTAACAAATCCATTTAAAAGATTTAGAGATACGATCTGAATAAAATCTAGTATTTAAAAAACGTTTTTGAAGGAGAAAAAAACAGTCTAGTAAGGAAAGTAGCATACCCAAGTATTCCAATTGGGAAAACCTATCACTGTAGGGGCCACCATTACGTCCAGAATAGGCCACTGAAGATCCTAGTAATCTTTCACATGATTCTGGCTGAGACTTTACCATGGTCCCCTTTCCAATTCTGCCACTGTTCAACCACAGTGACCATTATTTACAAACATTTACAGTTTTTACAAATACAGGTCGTCTATAACTATATACGTATTCTACAATGTTAATTTGATACAAAATAAAATCAGGTACTGTGCGAAAATGACTGTGTGAGCACTGGGCGTAACAAAAGGGATATACTTTGATTCTTATGTGCATAATTGGATGGCAGAGCCAATAGGCATGCCAGTAAATCCAGTACAGCTTGGTCATTGTCCTGAAAGTGTAGTAAAACCAGGACCTATTTACACCTGGTTATTACAACAATGTGCAACTTAAATACAAAAGAATAACTAAAATCCGTTGCATATACAATAAAAAAAAAAAGAATTTGATGTTTACCAGTTTTAGTAGCATTTCTTGCCACTAGGGAGCGTTTACAAATTACGTCACATTTTTTTCTAACAATTTAGACTCCCCGCCCCATTTGTATCATCAGTGTAACACTTGTAATGACCCCCCCCAACCCAAAAATTACGTAGGCTTTCTTTTTCCCCGGCGGCCCCCCCCCCCCTACCTAATATATAGTATTTTTACAAAATAGTTTTTTAAGCTGTGCCTAGCACCTATGGGTTTAATGACCAGTGATTTTGAAAAATAAATTTTAAGTTGTGAACAGAAGTTAGAAATATTGTTTAGCTAAAAGATTTTAGCTAACACATTTAGAAAATAATTAACGAAAAATAATTTTGCAAGTGTGTTACGTTACATTTCGGCTTACTCTCCCCCCCCCCCCCACAACAGATGATAACGCATTTGCTCAACTCCCTCCTCCCCCTCGAGGCGTTACGTAATTTATTAAAGCTCCCCTAAATCCCGTTACTAGCAAGTATGCAAACGTAAACTGCCATTTTCCAGAAAACTGTTAAAAATAGACACACAAGTTAAATCAGTTATCGCACTTGCTAACAACGACACCTAGTGGCAATAAACGGTACTAAATGTGGAGTCGTCACTTGTGTGCTCCACAATGGCAGCCATCAATTTCATGTCTATATGTTAACCCTACCAAGATAACCCTTTAACCACTAAATAGGCTGTTCCATAATTGTATATAATCTTAAGTGTATCACATGACTTCCCTGTACTTAAGGAGCAGTAAACAGGAAGTTCGCTGTCTTATCAGCTGTAGCCTACACTCTGGTAGTCCGTGTGTTTATTACCATTGGTGCCCACGCTGGGCTAAGGTGTGTCCCGCCTAGGACATCACACTAAAACTGGCAAATCTCAAATTCTGCCTTTTTAATGTATAAAATGGATTTTAACTTTTCTTTTTGTATTTAGGAGTTTAGAAAATGTGTATTATTGCAATAATAAGGGTAAATAACCTTATTTGCGCATTAACAAATATTAAAAAGATTAAAACTGGGTTTTAAAGGGTTTTGTAGCGAGCGTTAACCGCTTTAAAAAAAAGACAAAATGTAATAGAGGTTGTAGCACGAAAATAGTTCCACCAGCGACCTGAGTCGTCGTCTGTTAACGAAAATGGGAAGAGCAAAAACAATGATGTAAACACTGAGTTAGAAGCGGTTATTGTGAGAGCCTGACGAAGATAGGACGACTGAAATTAACATTTTTTCATCATACAGCCAATCGAAAATTCGTGAAATACACTTGAGTATTTCCTGTTTTGAATTTGAGCGTGATTCGTATGAATCTGAATTTACAACATTCAAAGTAATACTATGGTTAGCTTACATTTGCCAAAATTATTGTCGTTGTGTGAACTGGTCGCTGTGTTATTTGAAACTTTTTGAAATTGTTTAAAATCTGAAACAGGCGAAAATTGAGCCGCAGCAACCCAAGGGCCTTTCTTCTTCAAAGTTAGGTGGACGGCTAGCTGACTGTTGTCTGGCAACACAACTTTGCTGCGACCGAGGATTAGACACTGGTTTGTAGTTCTGATACGACGTAGTTGCAGCGAAGTTGGGTTGGCTTACACATGGAGGTTGGTAAGCGCCATGTTGCCATGAATTTTGAGACGATGTTGAACGCGGTTGGGAGGCTAAAATTCTATCTGTTGAGCTGGAAATCACATGTGTTGTCGGCCTAATGATTGCTCTAGATGGTACAGCATTGTTCTGAATTATTCGGGATTGTCCTGATTGCACAGTTGATCGAATGTTTGGTGATTGGTTTGACGACAATCCTGGAAGCTTTGGTGTTGCGCTTTGTTGGGTGGTTCTGGTTTCAGAGCCTGGTAGCGTATGTACCCAGGCTCTGATTTGGTTTGTAGTTGGTATGGGATTCACACCTGGATTTTGGTTAAACCTAGCTTGTGGTTGAGCTAAAGTCTGAGAAGTAGAACTTGGCTGGGCTGGTTCGGAAGAGTTATCAATTTGAGCAGCCACACGTGACGAGTTGAATTGTAACAAAGTGGGATTTTGATTCTGGTTTCTTGATTGCCACAATAGTTTTTTCTGTAGTTTTTTCGAACGTTTGCCACCAACAGTGATAGGTATGTCCTCTTTTTGCCAGAGATAAGCTGAAACTTTCCACGTCTTTTGTTTGTCGATTCTCACCATTCGAAGCTTCGACGAACTCATACGTTCTCCTTCGCTGTCTGGGAGGCTTACATCTACATGTTCAACCTGAAAGATAAGGTAAACACCTTTTATTATTCAGAACTGAAACAGACAGGAGTGGTTACTGCTAGATTGAAATCAAAGTTAAGAATCCAATATGCTTGAACAATAATCAAACCCAAAAAAACAACCCCGTTGCAAGTGCTACTTATATTAAGACTCTGGAGTCAGACTTTAGACCGAGCTGAAGTATCCGCTACTAAAAGCTTTTACGCATCCCCATCGACTTGGGACATAGCTCCAGGATGAAATATATGCTAGCCAGCAATGGTCTAGGCTTGCCCCAAAAATGAAAAACGTTTGGCAAAAGCTTCACTTGGTTAAAACCGTTTACATGAAAAGCCACTTGACTATAGTGATATTGGAAAAGTATCGACCTTGGAAAACCTAACCTTTGAAAAGTATCGACCTTGGAAAACCTAACCTTGGAAAAGTATCGACCTTGGAAAAGCTAACCTTGGAAAAGTAGCGACCTTGGAAAAGTATCTCTGTGCTTGTGGTTTGAAGGAAGACAAGCAATAAATAGTCTTAGCACTTCAATCTGATATGCAGGTTTTTTCCCCCATGGGATGGTACAAAAGCTTACGGACGCATACGGATCTTGGGTCATATCGTAACTTCAGCTCGGCAAAATTTCAGTACTCTAAATCTGAGGACCTTTACTTTTTTTCTCTTTTGGCAATGAGGCGCAACGTGGATACCCACATGCTGTTATTTTTATAAAGTTACCCTGAGCTGAAACAGTAGAACTTTTTAACTTGACATTTTGGCACCCCAGGGCTGCTGCCAGGGTGGGCAACTACCGGCCCGTTCTTCACCCCCCCCCCCCCCGAACTGGGACTTACGGCCCTACAAGGATCCATATTCTTTAGTTGAGAATGTTGTTTATTGCTCTGCATCTGAAGTTACGGCCAACTAGCCAGCAAAATAAAACTACCGTTTTTCCTGGCAAAGGTGGAATGCTAGGCAGTGGTGTAGCTATGGTACTGGCGCCGCCCCGTCACCCATTTTTTTTTCTGAAGTTATTACCATCGTTTGAATTTAAAGATAACTTCAGGGGGGCCGGGGAAGGGGGGGTAACACTTTATGACATTTTGTATCGTAAAACAGCAGTAGGTGCATGCTCAACAAATACTAATAGTATCCCACGAAGAACAAGCTTGCAAAACATTGTTCAAACTACGTCATACATTTTTCAGGGGTTTCTGATCATAATGAAGCTTTTAAGAAGTTTTTTCCTCTTTCCGTACCTTTCCAAGTTGATGTAGCCCAGCAGTCCTGGCCGCATTGCTGATGATTTTCCAATACCCACCTCCAGCATTATCAAGGAAGAAAAGCAGGGCCCCGGGTTTCATCAGCTGCAGTATTATCTATACAAAGAAAGCAAAGTAAAACATAACTATTAACTTAGCAATTAAACCACCAAGAACATGCACTATGGAACATGCTATGACAACCGGAGTGGCACCATTTACTAAACTATTAGGCATCACCAACACACTTGGGTAGTTAGTGACAGAGGGTGGTCAAAATAAGTATGAACATGGGGTATGTACTCTTCTACCAGTGAACTTTTGCTAGCAGGCAGGAAAAGCCTTCCAACCGTTTTGTTGAAAATCTCTGCAGAAGACTGTTCAAGCCTTTCAGGGGTTTTCTCCTATAGTGAGTCAATCGGTGTACGAATCCATCTGTTTCGTCCATTCTTATTTTGACCCGCCTATAACAGACAATATGGTGTACCTATTTGTGACGTACCTTAGACACGTTCCTGAGGGCGATAAACAGCAGAAATTTGACAGTTGTACACGACTGCCAAATCAGTAGTGTACAGACCCACGAGGGGACAGGGGCAACTTTCAGTAAAAGAGCACAGTAAGTTTTAGTGAACATTTTTCTGGAAACCTTTTTTTTTGCTCGCTTTTTTTTATCCTTTCTCAGCCCTCGCCCCCTCCTGCGCACGCCACTGGCCTACATTAAAGGCCCATAGAGTACTTAAGTTCCACTCGAAATATACAGCGATTTTTCTAATACTCGACAAGAAGTCTTATCTCAATACTTATTTAAGAACAAAGAAAAATTACTATATATTTCCCCCTTATCATTACGTTAATCCATTTCTACAAATTCACTGTGAAATCTGGCAAACTGGAGATATTCTGTTTATTTTATTATAACTGTACACTTAAATTGCTAGTGGTACATCTACCACATCTTGGATATCTTGCTTCCTGTGCTTTGACATAGCAACTTACTAAATAGCCACCTGAAACACCTGGGTTAGAGTCCTAGGCTGGGTAGTTTCTTTTCTTTCTTTCTTAGATTATTGTGTCTACTGTTCTCACAATGCCAGTCTTTACTACGTTACCTTGTGATTGAATGTTTAAGAATGATTTATTACCTTTAACTTTGTCTCGCACTCGTCTTTATTTGCTGCAACTGCCGAAACAAACTTCACCATGGTAACAATATTTGCATTTGACACGAGCTGCAAATGCTTCCATGAACGCGTATTTCTCTCCCAGGCCTGGAAAATAACACACTAATTATGACAAACAAAGAAATTGGTTGGAAGGTCATTTAACAAAAAAAAAAGTAGCTAAGTGTGAAATGTGAAAGAAGAGTTTAGGAACCTGTCATTGTCCATCTATGGGGAGGTGGGAGGTAGGAGTTAGGCAAAACGGCTTGTTAAGGACCAGGTTAGCCTGGCCAGTCGTGGATGTCCTACTTCTTAAGAGTTGAAACTGAAACCAGTCTGAAACTGATCCCTGTTAGCAACAATTCTTGTTGTTAGTCAACAATGTTTTGGCCATCATGAGTGGCATTTTTAATCAACACCCACGATTGAAGGACTTGTCCGCTTTCATTAGATTGAAATAAAAGCCACTGCCCATCCACTTTATAGTCACATAAGCTCTTTAGCGTGCATCTTAAAAGGGGTCTCTTTGTCATTTCGCTTGGTCATTTTTGTCCTGTTCAGGTTGGTGTTAGTGGTCAACTCGCTTTCCCATTGCTTAAACTCAATAAATCGAATTGTTTTACGTTCAAAGTGCTGATATGCTCTGGTGTTAATGTTGGTGTAGTATAACGATACATCATCTTACCTGGTGAAAATGGAAATCCCAGTAGTTGATGCCACTGCCGTAAGGTGGCAGGATAATGCTTTCTGGATCGAAATTAGCGACGAGAGTGGTGAAGGTTTCCTCCCACTCCTCCCATTGGTCCAGAACATCGCCCTGGATTATAGAGAAATCCAATTCATTTTGGAGAGCAAAGAGGGCAAAGCCAAGAATATCAGATCCTGGACCACCTCCAACACAACACACTTGAACCTGGCATCCTCCCACCTTGCTGTACCATATTCGGAAGTCTCTGCTCGTTTTCCAGAAAAGAGAGAACATGTCTTTGACCATATGCGTGTGTGATGTGACGTACAGGTGGGCATACGCCCATCGTAGACACTGATCACCGAATGGAAGACTAGTTGCATTTTGGGTTGCCAGGCCTTGATTGGAATATGAGTCGCCAATTAGCTTCCGGGCAGCGTGTAGGTCATCCCTGGAAAGAAGATTATTTGGAATTAGATTCATTCAAAGGAAGGATTAAACGAAGTGAACTACCCATGCAGTACTCACTTTTCAGAAGATTGTCTGGTTCATATGAGAGAGTAATTAAGGACACTGGACTACCCAGTATTTCTCCACGGAAGATTCTGTAGTTTGTAGTCTGTAGTTTGCTCTGAGGACATGTGGTAGTAGCTTGCTCCCAGTGCTCATCACACGAAAGGAAATTGTTTGATGAAGGATGGTATATTGCATCTATTTTTAAAGAACTTAACTCAATAGTCACAGGTCACTGCGTTTATTCGGAGTGTGAACCTAGTCAATCGACGTCTGGTCTTTGCCACTAAGAATCTTGAAGGTCAGAATGAGGTTACCCCTTATTCTTGGATATTCAAGTGTCGGAAGCTTGAGAGCTGAGAACTGGGACGGTGCCACATTGCTAAAGATTTTCCTTGTTACTCTGTAGTCAAATCATTACATTTCACCAATAAAACCAGTTAGGTTTCTATTCAGATGAAGTTACACCTCTAACAGCCAACCAACAGTGAAAATATTCGAAATGGTCTATCGCCAACATTCGGCAATATTTGCCCCCGTCATCTGAGGCATCTTTAGGAACCAAGAAATTGTGTTGATATGGGCATGATAAATAAGTATGTAGTATCCTGGCTCTTCGTGCATTAGCTTGTGAAAAGCTGCTGCTGGAACCAACCCATAAGGTGGCTTCCCGCAAATGCGACTAGGCACACAAGTCAAGTCAGGACTCGCATCCGGCGTATGCTCACTGGCGCTCTGCATGACGGGACTGGGTTTTGCCTATATAAAAAGGCAAAGCGCACACTCAGCAGGCAGAGAGATCTGTGCAAAGGGTGAATTGTGCATGGTCTTGGAACTTAGTAGTAAACCATCACAAGAATCAACACAAGACGTATTAGGGAGCTCAAAATTTGAGTTACCATAGAAAACCATTCAGAAGCAGCGAACAGAGCAAACGACCAAGTCTGGTATGTTTTTCCTACGGAGGACAGCGAGTAGTGCGATTGCAAGCGAACTAAATATCATTGTTTAGTCTTTAAATTTTAAGGCAGGACTTGACATATAATTACCCGCACTAACCATAAGTTGAAGAGACTTACGCCTTACGAGAAATAAACCACGATAATATTCCTCCTATTCCCGTCGAACCCTGACTTGTACCCTGCGGATAGAAAATCATGGTTTTGCGATGGAACACAACACCAACTCTTCCCCGGAACTCTTGAATGTCCGGGGTTTTATACAAGCTTCTCTAGTCAGCAATGCTTCCTTAGTCCTTCTCAGTAGCACACTCAGAAATTTTGTTGGGGAAGGGGGAAGAGGACGTAGAAACAAATTAAATTGGCATTCAAAATGTGGTCCGAGAAAGTCTAAGGGGAGGGGGGGGAAGCAGATTTTTAGATTCGTACGTATGATGTAGATGAAGTGTAGAGGGGGCGTGTTGCAGAATGTGATGGACGAACTGTGAGCAAGAATTGCAATTAGTTTTCGTCGAAATCATATATATTTCTGATGCTGTGGGAATTAAAGAAATTACATGAAGCATGGACCAACGCCAATTGAATGAGCGAAGCGAACAATATGGTTAGTGATAGCTTAAATGGAACCCCCCCCCCCCCAACCCTTTGAATCACTGAGATTCTTGAACAACCTCAGTTTTTAATGGTTTGCTTCTATCTGCCGAAAGGGCACCCTACAACATAAGTTGGGCGAGGGGGGGGGGGGAACACGTACCATACACTGGGGGAGCTCATAGCGTTCCCCAGACTCCCTAAATGATTCGTCTGACTTTGCCGTTTAATTTGTACTTACCAAAAATTGTTGCCTTTTTGACGGACCAGTTCGAAAATAGAATCCTCCACGGCTTTAAACACGCTCCACTCCATACTACCTCTGGGTCTTATTGTCCATCTTTACACTACAACCCTGCTCCAAACAATACATTCCCTCAAAAGTATTACCACAAACCGAAACCGTATCATTGTTACCACTGCAATTCCCCGTTCCATCTCAAAACGAAACTAAAACGCAAATGTATGGCAGTCGCCGTCCCCCTTATCTACCGACTTCTACCTTGATAAAGGGTGGAGATTGGACATAATGCACAAACCGCAGATTAGGCTGATATTAAACAAACACTACGTAGGTAGGCTGATAAAACTATACATTAAAGTTACTAAAAAAAATCCTGCTTCGCAGATTTCTTTCCTATTAGTTTGCCTGATCGAACTGTGACGTCATGAACAGTTTTGAGAGCAATTTTGAGGGTAAAAAAAACTCAGTTACAGCAATGAAAATAGGCCTATCCTAAGTGTAATTTAATAATCTTTCATTTGACGCTGCTCTCAACTTTGTGCCTTAGTTCAAGAGGAGTTGAGTTAAAAACACGCACATCGCACGTTATTGATGATGTTGACTAGCCACGTCGCTCGCTCGCTCCGCTGGCGTCGTCTTACTTTGCTCGAGGAGGTTATTTATTGCTGCACCTCTTTAAATAAGGTTTAGATGACTATATTTTGTCACTATTTGTCTATTCGTCAAAATTATGTATCCAATAAACCAATTATTTTTTTATATATTTTTTTTAAAATTCAATAACCAAGGCCCCCATCCGCCAAGTTTACATTGTCAGACTTAATTGTCAGAAACCCATTATTCAATTCCGTCATTGTTACGTTAGTGGCCACCGGAGGGAAACTGTCGCTCTCATCGTCGTGGGGCAGATAACTGAGTTCGGGTTCGTGCTCCCTAAAAACAAACAGCAACCACAACAGAGGGAATCTGTGGAGCCTTCTGATTCGTTGCCCACTGTATGCCATTCAGCGGTGTTCTTTGCTCCGGTCTCTGGAGTGTTGCCTTAGGATTTGATCAGTTTGTTGGCCGTGTGGTCATAGGGGCACGAAGAACCTGAGGTCGCTATATGCTACGCACTTGTTTTGTTGTAGACTAGACTCTTACGTGTGTTTTTGAGAATTTTTTGTGTATACTATGTCATTTCCATTCTGTGGGTCTGCTTTCCAGATGAAGCAATCGCTGGCACTGTAACTGGCACTTTATCTGAAAGCCATGAATTCAGTTTTTACATGTACTCAATACACCGCAATGTAAATAACTGTAAATTACTACTTTTGAAATTGCAACTCAGTTAGGAATAAATTTAACGTATGTTATCTGCCGTATTTAATTTGATCACTTCTTTTTGAGATCCCCTGGAAGTAATCAAACGCAATGAAACATGTGCAATATCATTGATGCAGCCGAGTAAATTGCCCAACTTGCCTTCATTTCCTTCCAGTTAGTTCATGTTGTGGGAAGATAAATACATCAAAACTTTTAAAACTTGGCATGAAAAATAAAAGCAGGAATGAATACATGTGGCCAACAACTTAATTTAATCACTCGTGCAAATCCATTATAAAATTTTGTAAGGTTTGTAATGCTACATGACTTTCTCATTAACATTGATGTAAGATTTCTTCTAACACTATGTACAAGCCTATCTTCTACAGTTACCAAGGTACAAGATCTTTATAAACTGATTACTATAAGACTTTCTTGCATGCTTTAAGTTTCTTATAAACATTCAAACATACAAGACTCTCTGTTGCACGTGGATTATCTTATACGATATTCCTATACGCTCACTGGTCTTGTTTAAGGTGTAGAACAGGGTAGATTAAATAGGTAGTGTCATTCTTTCTCTAACAACGGTAAACATTTGGTCCGAAAGAAGTACCTGCTTTCAGAGATTTACCGCCAAAGGGCGCTGTCGCCAAGTAACGCAAGCGCAAAGCATCATGGGGTTCAAAACTATTTAGCGTCACTAAAACAAATTCATAACGGCAAGAATACAAAATTAATCGTTTAAAATATACCATAATTCAGATTAGGACATTAAAATCATTTTAAGAAAGATCAGAACATGCTGATCGTTTTACTTTTTTAAATCCAACATTCAACGTTTAAACGGATTGTCGTTACGAGTGGAGCTAACTTTAACATGTGGTTTTGTGTTCCGAGAGCGCCCGACGAGCGCGCGCTTCGCCCGTTCAGGCTGAAGCTGCATCCGTAGTTTACGTTTATTGTAACGATCTATATACAGTTTGAATCGAACGCAGAATAAGTTCTTCAACTTCGGATGTTGCTCACGCACGAGATTTTTGTCTATTTCCGCAGGTATTGCCGCTATTACAATGGTTACCATGGCAACGACGCTGCCATTTTTTTTATTTCAAGTTTCGTCTCCTTCCCGGACCAGACAAGTGCTGCCTTCTGGCACAGCCACCTACAGTAAAGGCCGGATCAGATCAAGACAAATTAGGCAAGTAAAATAAACCATTGACATAGAAGGAAGCGCAAGTTTGCTAGGTGCTGCCATCTCTGCACCAAGCGGCGAAATTTCAAACTAACCGACCAGGGTTCCAAATTCTGTCAACAGATGACGCCACTTGGCAAACTTGCCGCGTCGTTATTTGATTCGCCATTTTGAGGAGCATCGTTGGAGGCAAAGATGATATGGCCTTTACTGTAGGTGGCTGTGCTTCTAGGTGGCAGCAGGTCTGTTTTTAGCCCCTGTTTTCAGAAAGTGTCACTACGTACTTAATCTACCCTGGTGTAGAATAACATACAAGCAGGTAATTTTCGTATAAGGATTTTGACATAGGTACGGGGCCAACACAGCAAATTTGGTTTAAAAACAGTAAAATTATAGATGTTGTTATCAATTAGCGTTCACCCACAAAGATCTCTAGACAGACTGTTTCGCCCTTGTTTGGGCTCTTCAGTATTAAATGATCAATTGGTAAAAATAGGCCTAGGTATCAACCATTCAGTTGAAGGGAGCTCCCCAAACAAGCAGAAGTTGCTATTTTGCTTGCTGAAACCGTATTCGTTTTGCTCTTGCCGCTGTCAGCAAGTGTGCAAACCTCAACTACCATTTACTGTAAATCAAAGATGGAACGAGTAGAGAAGATGGTTTATTCGCGAGTTCCAGTAGTATTGTTTTTCGAAGAATATACCGATTCGCACCGTGGTGTGACGTCATATTCACCACTTCCGCTAAAGTAGCCCGAACAGCCAATCAAGAGTGCTGCAATAGAAAGCATGTGACTGATGGATTTGTACACAACGGACTTTTTAAAAAGTAAAAGCACTCTGTGTACAGTTATTAGCCTTTGTTGTCACACAAAAAACAAACTCAAAAAAAAGACGAGAAAGTCATTTATTTTAAAAAGCAAACTATAATAAACGAAGATTAGTTTTTTTTTATGAATTTCCCTTTTTCGAGAAGCCAACAGTCTCATCGTATAAACACGCTTCCTTGCAGTTTTGATTGGCTGACATTGCTGCTTTCGCTTCTTCCAGTGTAAAAATAAAAAAATTCAACGTAACGGCTGCCTTCATACTTGAATGTTTTACTTACAACGCTCTCGATTTGTGTTTTCGATAACGAAAATATTGCCGCATGCGTTACGGGTATACTTAAAGCGCCCGCTGCGTCCGACAGGTGGAGTTAATATGACGTCTCTTTCTCCAGCATGGCCTTGTCCTTACTGTAGATGGCCGTCTCCTTCCCGCAACATGGCTGCCTTCTTTCCCAAACATGGCCGCCTCCTTCGTTTAATCCTTGGCCTGAACCAGAAGTAAGCTTGTAATGTGAAAAATGTCCATTGGTGCTTCTTGTCCTACCATAATTATCATTCTTCTTTGATTTAAAGGACTTGTGCATTTTTCAGAGTTTATATTTTGCCTTTTTCTTCGATTAAAAGTTTCTTCTTTCCAGGAAAAAATAAATGCAAAGCAAACAAGTTAAATCAGTTAACCACTTGCTAACAACGGCATCTAGTGGCAAGAAATGGCACTAAAATTGGTAAATCTCAAATTCATTCTTTTTATTGTATAAAATTCATATTGTTACAACAACAAGGATAAATCATTAATTTGCTATTTAAAAAACATTAAAAACATTAAAATCAGAAACAAAAATAACAGTAAACTGTAGAACGAAAATAGTACCACCAGCAACTACATAATTCAGGCGGTCAAAAGGTATGGCCTCCATCGTCGTTGTGTGAACTGGTCGCTATATTTTTTAAACTTTTAAAACCCTTTAAACTCCTCTAAAAACCGAAACAGGCGAAAATTGAGCCGCAGCAACCCACGGGCCTGTCTTCTTCAAAGTTAGATGGACGGGACTGTTGTCTGGTAACAGAACTTTGTCGCAACCGAGGGTTAGACACTGGCATGTAGTTTGGATACGATGTAGTTGCAGTGATGTTGGGTTGGCTTATATATGGAGGCCGATAAGCGCCACATTGCCATGAATTTTGGGCAGATGTTGAATATGGTTGGGAAGCATGAAGTCGATCTGAAGAACTATTAACGGTATATGTTGAAGGCGTATGGCTTGCTCTAGATGGTACAGCATTGTTCTGGATTCTTTGTGATTGTCCTGATTGCACAGTTGGTTGAATGTTTGGCGCTTGGTTTGATGACGATCCAGGAAGCTTCGGTGTTGAATTTGGTTGAGTGGTTCTAGGTTCTGAGCTTGATAGCGTATTCACCCAGGCTCGGATTTGGTCTGTAGTTGGTATGGGATTTACAACTGGACTTTGGGGAAACCTTGTTTGTGGTTGAGCAAAGGTTTGACAAGGATACCTTGGCTGGGGCGGTACGAAAGAGTTATTAATTTGAGTAGCCACACGCTGCGAGTTGAATTGTAACAAATTGGGATTTTGGTTCTGGCTTCTTGGCACAGTGTTATGTATCGACTGGGTCTTCTGTAGTTTTCTCAAACGTTCACCGCCAACAGTAATAGGTAGGCCTCTTTTTTGCCAGAGATAAGCTGAAACCTTCCACGTCTTTTGTTTGTCGATTCTCACCATTCGAAGCGTCGACGAACTCATACGTTCTCCTTCGCTGGCTGGGAGGCTTACGTCTTTGTGTTCAATCTGGAGGAAAGTAAAACATCTTTTGTTATTTAAAACTGAAGAAAAAAAAAGACGTGGAATGGTTACTACTAAACTGAAGTGATAATATCGGTTTAGATCCCATTTAAAGTGGCACTATCACAGATTGAAAGCAGACGAAATCTGACATCTAGCGCTATGTAGTACCATCTAGCACTTGCTTGCACCAAGCGAAGGGATGCATAACGGCATTTCTTTTAACGAAACAAACAAGCCACGACATCCTTAATTATTGAGTGAAAATTTGTTTCGTCCTCGTGCACCTTGGAGCATGCTATAAAGGTTAACAATATCATTGCCGCTAGATGGTGCCATGGTATTTTCGTTCACATTTCAATCGGTGATAGTGCTACTTTAAGACAAGCAAATCCATCGATTTTTGCTCTTTCAATATTATCGGTATGTTACAGTGGCTCAATCATCATTCACGGGGGAAGGGGGCGCGACAAGACTCGCATTTGATTTAATAAGCGAGCAAGTTAAACGTTTGTTGCAGTTAAATTCGCAAATGGGTTCTTCAAATGCACGAGAATTGCTAAAGATGAGTTGGCTTACAGGGCTGGGGGTTTACAATAGCAATTTTTTCCCGGACCTTATTTTCAGTTGTTTCCCTTCCCGCCCAAGATCACTGGGCCAAACCAGGTCCGGCCTGGTCAATCCAGATCTGACTGTCATCAGGTAAATCCAGGTCTGGCTGGGTCACTTGGTCAAGCCATGTCGGCCAGGTCACTGGGTCCAACCAGGTCGAGCTGGAAAACCGGGTCTGGCCGGGACTTCAGGTCCCCGGATCTGGCAGGTCACTGGATCACTGGTGCAGTCCGGGTCACCCTATCTGCAGGTCACCAGGTCAAAAAAAAGTTAACCGGTCCTATTATGGAGTAAGCTTAAGCCGACAAACCATATTACGCTTACCCATACCCGTGGAAAAACAATTGCAAAGCACCAGAAATAATAAAGATGGGACTCCATCATAACTGACTAACGGAGACCCAAGATTACCTCCCTGCGAGTGACGGGCAGTGGTGTTTTTGTCAGTTATTTAAGCGAGTGAGCCATAGCGGGAGAAATCAGAAAACCAATCTATGAAAAATAGGAATGTAATCAATCATTCAGTTGCTTATTTTCAAGTAGTATTTGGTTGTGAATGATGGGGGTGGGGCATGTTGTGTGAGGATACAAGAGTTTTAAGGTTCAATCTTGAACAGTATTGGTTTTCTGTAAATAAATTCTAGTGTTACCCAGGTTGGGGAGTGCCCTGTAGTTATCCGGTGTTGTATCAGGAAATTGCATTTAGCATTATAGTTCAAATTAGGCTTGTGGGACACCTTTCTTTTATTCAGAAATTGCTCTGTAGTGCCTATATGTATATACAGAGCTGACTAAAGTTCCTCCATTTTAATTCCTAGTGTTTACAAACCGGTCATTAAGGATCACTGGGGTAGATTGGGCAATTTTTTTTACACGATACCAAAAAAATGCAGAACCCCCGCCCCCCCCCTATTGGCTGCAGAAAAATAAATGCCCTCTACAAATAAATGAAAAAATTTCCAGCCCCCCCCCATTCTCATAAAGTGTGCATCAACAAAATTATATGGATCTTGAGGCATGTCAAATGTTAGACCTTGACATTTTAAATAACTTCAAAAGGCAAAACATTTTCAGTTTAAATGCACTTGCTGAGCTAGACAGTTCCCTAGAGTAAATAATATGTACCTTATACACAAAGCTGTTTTGCATTATGCCATCTATAATATTGTAAGCAGTAAAAGTTTCATAATTAACAGTCATACATTTTTCCTAAAAGCAAAGAAGTCATTTTGCCACATTTTTGATAGCTTTTGTCTGATAGTGCACTTTACACTGTAAACTACTGCTACAAATCTTCTATCTTCATTAGATGGTGTTAACATGAACAACAACAAACACTAAAAACTGTCAGTACACAAATTTGAAATATGTGCTTACACACAGATTGTTACAAGTTTCAACGAACAAGTTTCAAAGTGGGAACAACCATCTCTTCCTCAGACTTTAGGGGCGATCTACGCAGTCTTGTGCTGGAGTAGAGTGTTTATGTTAGTGAAACTAAGAAGAGTTAGTAAACTTGAGACCTGGCGAGATCCTCCTCTCATTTGATGTAACAGCACCGTTGCGGAGCATGATGCATGTTTCCACTTTTAAAAAAAAGTTTAAAAAATGTGACCACTCTCCAAACAAGCTAAAAAAAATGTTGCACCCCCCCTTCCCCGTTTTTCCCAACCCTCCAAACAAGCTGGTCCCTTACTATTTATTATTTTCATGGGTCTACCCAAAGTACAATACAAGTTTTGTTGACTTAGCTGAAAAAACGTACTAGAGTACTACGTAACTCGCTCGATTCCACTGGAAAAGGTTCACCATTCATTACGCTCATTTTCAAAATAAGGATACAGTCTTTATCTTGCGATTTTTTACAAAGATACTTTTGTCTTCATCAGGTACTTTTAAGCATTTCTCTGGTCACATCTTTGGCTTTCAAACGCGTTAAATTAGGTCAAGCACATTCAAACTTCGTATTCAAAATTCAAATTCAGCAACTATCTTGATTTTGAAAATGAGCGTAATAAGTGGTGAACGGTTTCCATTGGAATTGACTTAACCGTTTGTTGCATATGCCAAACTGGATGCACTTGGGTCAGTTGTGGAATTCGAACTGGCGTTCACTTGCATTGGAGACGCGGACGCTGACCACTGGGCCGTTGCTGCTTGCTTTGCACGTTGGGACTTAGTTTTTGGCCGTTCAGTTGCCGTCCCTTTAACAGGACAAAGCACACCAAAGGGTTAAGCTTTTTAACTTATACGTTTTATTGTTTATGCTTGAGAATGGGACATGGTAGTCCCTAAACGTTGCATTGTTGATGAAAGTTTTTTGGCGGAGCGAGCGAGCGAAGCGAGCTAAGCGTAGCCTATAACGGACACCAAATTGCAAAATGTTGGTTCGTTGGTCCGTTGGTCTGTTGGTTGCACATTTTTAGTCTGGTTGGAGCCAAAACGAAAGATCGGATTGGAATGAAATTTGGTACAACGCTTGATACCCCAGACAGTATTGCTGAGCCAAAATTTGACGTAAATCGAACAATTATTACGGGAGAAATAACAAATTTTCGAATTTATTTCTAACACTAGCCATTGTAAATTTGGAATCGTAAATAGTTAAGGAATTCCGACGAAGCATACACTGTGTTGTTGGTAATCAACTGAACTTTAAAAAAAAAAAAAATCAATCATCGTAGCTTCCTTACAGCTAACAATCTTTTTTGACATAACTCAACGAAATAATAACATTTGATCATAACACTTTAACCACTAGAGGAAGACAAGGAAATGGGAAACAAACCAGAAGGATTCGTTAACGACTCACATTCGTTTTATGTAAAAAAGAATGCTTGCAGGAATTCAGCCAACATGGCAACCAAAGTGACGTTGACGCTATCAACGGGAATCTCAAATTTGAAACATCAAATCGCCGCTGCAGGAGGAAACCGTTCATATAATACGACAGACACAGCAGACTACGTATTTATATCACAACACAGAACAATAATTTGGCTTCGTATTGTAATTTCAAGATTTCTAGATTGCTATGGAAACTACTCTCCATCCCATGTTGCCAGAATAAATAGGCCTAACATCGAACCCAATAGGCCTAATTTCTCTACTGTTGTCGCTTACGAAACTAAAACGGGACGCAAATAACTTTTTTTACACGGGCCCTCTGGATCCCAGGCGTCTTCGGATCTCCGGCGTCATTCGGATCACGTAACCTCGCTCTCAGAAGTTCTCTGCCCTCACACTAGCTGACAAATCATACATGGTGGAAAACGGCGCCGATTCAAGTCAGCCCAAGTGAGTAGCAACCAGTATTCAGAGCTAATCCGCACATTTTTCAATAATGAATCGACTTCTCATTGCGCGCGTTCACGGGAAGATGAACTTGAAGACGTTTCTCCGGCTTCCTGCATTGCGGTTAGTAGGCAAACCCGCGTGAACGCTCGTTCAAATGAGTAGGTAGTTGATCTGAGGTTGTTCAAAAACATGTTAACACCTATGAACGATCGAGCGAAATATTAAATATTACGATAAAGTCGATTCATTGTTCAAAAATGTGCGAATTAGCTCCGAATACTGGCTGCTACTCACTTGGGCCAAGGATGCTTCTATATATGATTTGGCAGTGCTATATTACGAGCTTAGGGCAGGGACCTAGACTTTGGCGACGATCGAGCACATCCACGTATTTGCATTGAATTCAATGGGAATGATGTGATACGATCTCGTTTCGAGACGTTGTTATGACTACGCAAAACAAATAAAATAATTTTAACATTGAAGATAGATAATTTATGGTTCCTCTCATAACATAGTGTGAAGTGAGAAAATGTTTACTCCAGTATAGAAATATTTTAAAAAACCAGGTTCGCAACAAAACGCATCATTCACATTCTCGCCTACTGGTTGCTAGGCAACAACAAGTAACGCAGGCAAGCCATCCAAATTCAGCTGCCCAACAGCCAAACAAACAAAATAGTTGTGAAGTACTGAATTAACACGTTTAATTTTTTTTAATTAGTATAAAATAAAGTAATAAGACGAGTGTTTGTTTTAGCCCCACTTGTGTTTGAAATAAACCACATAACTCACACGAAAAACTGTTGGACCACGCCAACCGACGCCAATGTTAAATAGACAGAAGCGTCTCGTAATTTCGGCAGTTCTAACACAGGGACTCGTCACAAAAAGCTTGTTTTGAGACGACCCCCTCTGGTTCTATTACTTTCCACAATCAAAGCATGGCGAGGCGAAAACTGGTTGTAGTTAAATTAACACGTGGCCCCTTGAAGCTTGTGTAAATCTTGGATTAGCGAAACAAAACGTAGTTAATACATTGACAGTGACGCGTGCATGCATTTTAATGCGACCGCTTGTTTATTGACATACGTAAAATTAATCAGTGCAAAGTTAGGCTCCAAATCAACATCGTTTTTTGTCAACTCCCGATTATTTCGTGAAATAGCATTGCAAATAGCGTTCCAATGGTGGAATTAAACTTGCTTTGGCTCACTTAAATCGGCACCGTTTTCCTCCATATGATTTATCAGCTGGTGTGAGGGAAGAGAACTTCTGGGAGCGAGGTTATGTGATCCGAATGACGCCAGAGATCCGAAGACGCCTGGGATCCAGAGGGCCCGTGTAAAAAAAGTTATTTGCAAACGGGACTAACAATTAGGCTTAAAATTAGGATTTAGAATTATTCAAATTCTATGTTCACAGCCAAGCTAACACCGGCTGATCAACAATTTTAATAATTCTAATTTAAAAAAAAAATTAGCGTTTGGCGTTGCAGTACGTGCCAGAGGTGTGCGCTTCAACATTGTCGTAGAAGGCAGCGTAGAGAGCCGCGGATGTTTCGAATCTTTTGATTGTTGTGAAGTACTATCGTTACTGGTGATTGTTTAGCTTGCAATTAAATGCTTTGTTAATATTTTAAATCTAGGAAAGATTTACACTGCAATAAATATAAACAATGTAAGCATTATTGACGGTGGCACGTTCTTTGCAAGCTTAACCACGGCGGCTAACATTGTATTTTACAACGAGGCAAAGAGGCTGCAAATAACGAAACGGATACTAAATATGAGTGCAAACGAAAGTATCTTCAAATTAATATGAAACGTAGCCTAGCTAAAATGTAAAAAACACCAGCAAAAAGCTTCAGCTCAACTGTAGCCGAATGAATATTGCCCCGAACTTTTTAAGGACCATTAGCAAACATTGCACAGCCATTATAATGAGAGGAAATACAAATTTAAAATAAATTTTTCTTCGCTCCGCCTACAATAGGCCCAAAGCCTGTTTCCTAGTATGCATTCACCGAACTAGCTTGTCCTGTTTACAGGCCGGATTTATAAGTAGACCCGGGAGGCCCGGGCCTACAGCGGCACCTTTTTAGGGGCGGCATGACGGCTTAAACATAATTGTACGTGAGAAAGGTTCGTGCGAGTTTTTTCGGGCGCTCGCCTTTCGTGAAAATGTATTAACTAAAAGCTGGCGCCATCCAGCATCGCATTGTTGTATCAGTGCTGATTGAGCGCACGATCGGTGCTATACGGTGTACTCACTTTTTTCTGTAAAACGTAGTTACGTTATTTACGAACTTATCATTTTGTGGCCACTCTGTGTTGGGTTGGTTGTCGTGCGTTGATCGTAGTAGTGAAATAAAATAAGTAGCCATGAGCGAGTAAAACTAAGCAGCGTTCAGTACAAAAAAAAAACGTGGGAAAGAAGGGAAGAAAGGGACAAGGCCGTAATAAGCAAATTCCTAGAATTTCTTAATCTACAGTAAGTTCAAAGGGCAACAGAAATAGGTTACTTTTAATTACTTTGCTCAGTAACATGCATACTTTATTTTTTCCCCTACCACACTTTTATGGATCGCAAACGAAGATACAAATTAAGAAAGGGGTTGGTTCGGGATTGGAGGGGGGGGGGCTGAATTAAACATTCGGTAAGTGTCTGGGGAGGGTAAGTTTTGGAGGCACTGAAGAGCGGCATTATGGTTAGGCCTACAGGTGGCAAGAGCATAAATCCGGCCTTGCCCGTTTACATCAATTGTGTTCCTGTCTTTCCAGCTTCTTAAAGTGGCACTATCACCGAATGAAAACCGTTCGCAAATATCCTGGCGCCGTCTAGCGGCAGTGATAGTGTTAACTAGCTGTACAGCTTGCTCCCAGGTGCACGAGAACATACCAGACTTTCACTCAATAATTAAGAAGGCTCGTGGTTTGTTTGTTTCGTAAAAGGAAATGACATTGTGCATTCCCTTGCTTGATGCAGGCAAGTGCGAGATATTACTAAACAGCGCTAAATGTTGCTAGATTCTGCAGACTTTCAATCGGCGATAGTGCCACTTTAATATTAAAAAAACAGTCATTTGTACTTATCCAAAGTTATGCCCAACATATACTAATAGCATTCTGCCTTACCCGGAGAACATGCCGGGAAAACATTGCTCGAACCACAACATGTGTTTTTCAGGAGTTTCTGACTGTAATGAAGTTTTTACCAAGTATTTTCCTCTTTTTCCGTACCTTTCCAAGTTGATGTAGTCCAGCAGTCCTGGCCGCATTGCTGATGATTTTCCAATACCCACCTCCAGCATTATCAAGGAAGAAAAGCAGGGCCCCGGGTTTCATCAGCTGCAGTATTATCTATACAAAGAAACCAAAGTAAAAAACGAGTATTAACACAGCAATTAGGTTGTCAAGAACATGCATGATGGAAGACGCTGTGACCACCAGCGGCACCGTTCACTCAACTGGCAGGCGTCGGCAGAAACATGTTGGTAGTAGGGTGGAGGGTGGCCAATAAGAGTACGGACATGGAGGACATTGGACTCTTCTACCAGTGGACTCCTGCTAGGCAAGAGAATTCTTTTGAAAGTCCTTGTAGAACGAAGACTTATCACCTTTCAGTGGTTTTCTCATATGGCGAGTCAATCGTTGTACAAACGAATACATCTGTTTCGTCCATTCTTATTTTGATCCACCAATAAGATACGATATGGCACAGAAAGAATATACCTATTTTGGGACATATCTTAGAAACATTCCAGAGATCATTAGGGAGATAAACAGCAGAAACTTGACAGTTGATACAAGACCGCCGAGTAACAAGCACAGACCCCCAAAAGGGCACATAAGTTTTTAGTGGACATTTTGTCTGACAAACTAACTTTGTGTGCTCTTTTTACCCATTCTTAGCCTTTTTTGCCCCTTTCAGGCCTATTTTACCCTTTTAGGCCTTTTGGCCCTTTCTCAGGCAACGCCACACCGCAAATGTTAGTACAAAAGGAATTTTTATTTTTTACAAAAAGAGCATTTGCTGATAAGGGCACCGAAAATGCTGCCCCCTGTGCACGCAAGGTTAAGTTGCACTCGAAATTAGATATGTAGCAATTTTTCTTAATGCTCTACAAGCCTGTCTCAATACTTGTTAGGTAAAAAGGAAAATTGCTATATATTTTCCCCTTATCATCAGTTATCCGTTTCTACAAATTCACTCTAATGTGGCGAATATACGTGTACTTAATAGCGTCTGTTCACCATTTCGAGATCATAGCCCATATTCTAAACACTGCATCCACGTTCCGGATTCTGCGTCATCCTATAGGCTGATGTGGGTCACATGATCTCGTTTTAGTTATGAAAATAGCGGCGCTGCTGCGAATAGTATTGGTCCATTTTTAATGTACCGCTAATAATTTTCTTTATATTGTTTGAAGATTTTACGGCGTTGCATCTAGGAGTTGAAAAAGCGCCTTAAATTGCCAGTCACATCTCACAAATTTTGGGTGTCTAGCGCCATGCGTTGCAACTCCCTGCACACCCACGTGAAACAGTCATTTCCAGAGTCAGTAAAATATCTTTGTATTTACTTCAGCTGGCCTCAATTCTAAGTGTTGAGTCACTGGAAATAACGTATGTAACCGGTGTTAAAGTGGCGCTATCACAGATTGAAAGTCTGCAGAACCTGGCAGTATCTGGCGCCATCTAGCACTTGCTTGCATCAAACGAAGGAATGCACAACAACATTTCTTTTACGAAACAAGCCATGTGTCTGTTAAATTATCGATTGAAAATTTGGTACGTCCTCGTGCTCCTGGGAACACACTATAAAGGTTAACAGTATCACTACTGCATCATGGTGCCCCAGAATTTTTGTTACGCATCTCGATCCGTGATTGTGCCACTTTTTAGTATTTATACGTGAGAGTGTTAAAACCTTTCCTGCATCGTGCAGTTTTAACTTTGTAGTGAACATTCCTATCAGGTATTCAAATAAAACCAGAGATTCTAGCCTTTCTAGTAAGTTTCTAGCAAAAATAGACTTCTAAAATGGAATAATTATTGAAAAAGCAAACAGTTTGCATTAAAGCCTGGCATTGTGAGATTAAAAGAAACACTAAGCTCATAATGCAGTCTAGGACTTCTGGCATACAAGTCGGGTATTCTTTAACCAGTGCGCTACTGGGTGCCCGCACCACAAATAATGCAAGCCATTGATGACCATTACTTTCCCTCTTTGTACATATTTGTTACCTTCAGGTCCCCACTGAGAAAGGCTTCACATGTACAGAGCTGAAGCTCAGCTAGAGCTTGTAGTCAGGGTCCAGGTCCACCCCGGTAGCACAACTGTTAGAAGGCCAGGCCCAGTATGTGGGAAATCCTGGGTTAGACAGTTTCGTTTCTTCATTCTTAGATTAGTGTATCTACTATTCTCACAATGCCAGTCTTTAATGCGTTACCTTGTGATTTTAATGTTTATGAATGATTTATTACCTTTAACTTTGTCTCACAGTCGTCTTTATTTGCTGCAACTGCCGAAACAAATTTCACCATGGTAACAATATTTGCTTTGGAAACAAGCTGTAAATGCTGCCATGAACTCCTATCCCAGCCCTGGAAAATAACGCACTAATTTATTATGACAAACATAGGAATTGTCATTCAAGGAGTTTACACATGCAGACCCAGGCTGGCCATGGGCTAGGATACCAAGGGCACATGGGTCCTCTTGTAGATTTAGAAGGAGGCCTCTTTAGTTTTAAACAGTCAAGTGAAATATTTGTTGTTGCCGAATTATTTTCTTTGCCAAAATTTCCTGGTTGGTCTTAAAATGTATTCCCTCCACTGATAATTTCATAGCTGTCTTTAAATGACTCGACTAGGCTCCCACAATCATAATTTCAAATCCCTCTTCTCTCGCCACCTCCCAGGGACTGCATCTGGGAGCCTCTTTAAAACTTCATGGCACTTGGGCACCAGGGCTGCCAGTCAGGGCCTGTGCATGTGTGAGATTGTTACGTAAATCTACAAGTTTGCCCACCACATTTTCATGCATTTCTTGTGACCCCTATAGGACACAACAACATAGGCACAAACACAAACCACCAGTATTGAATTTAAATCCTATTAGATGGTGTCACTATCATTTCTGTATGCAACGAGGGCGAAACAAATACGGTTTCAGTAAGCAAAATAGAAACTTCTGCTTGTTTGGGACTGCATTCAGTTGAATGCTAGACACCCTGGTTTAGGCCTATTTTTACCAACTGATCATCTAATATCAATTAGCTCTCATCCACAAAGATTTCTAGACAGACTGTTTCGCCCTTGTTTGGGCTTGTCAGTAGAGAATACTTTGTTGATGTGAGCTAGGCTACGCTTACTAGGGTAAATGACAAGGGCGAAACGAATACGGTTTCAGCAAGCAAAATATTGATACATACTTGATATTAAATGATCAATTGGTAAAAATAGGCCTAGGTCCGGTGTCTGCCATTCAGTAGAATGCCCCCCAAACAAGCAGACGTTTCTGCTATTTTGCTTGCTGAAACCGTATTTGTTTTGCCTTTGTCATTTGCCCTTGCAAGCGTAGCCCAGCTCTCATCCACAAAGTATTCTCTACTGACGAGCCCAAACAAGGGCGAAACAGTCTGTCTAGAGATCTGTGGGCGAGAGCTTATTGATATCAAATTTCTGTATGCAAAGTAATGGTGGCCATACGCAAATGATAATTCAAATTTTGCCAATTTCTTTTATTCCTTTCCCCCGTTACACAACACACAACCCATAAATATCACAAAGGTCGAACTCCCAAATTATTACCCATTTCGTTAACGATGGATAAAGAGCGTAACAATTTGGGAAAATTTGGGGATTTTTCGTGAAATATTTTGCTCTTTATTCCGTCGTTTGTATAGTTTTTTTTCAATATACATGTGTAACTTGTGAAATCTACCGACTGCGCTTTCACCTTGTTCCAAACCTGTTACTCAGTAAATCTACCCCTCTTGCATGACAGTCATCGTATTATCCCATACGGTCAGACAGTCGCGTGTAGAACTGTTGGCACCCTCCAGAGGCCATCTGAACTAAAATTTTAGCCCCTAATTTGTCCACGTAGAAGGGTTCTACGCAACCAAACTTCACCCCAAAGCTATACACTCATGAAGCTACTTGCTTGAAACATGCGGGAGAAAATACTTGTACAATTCGTTTAAAAATTGTGCTGCCTGTCTATCCTAACTTTACTGGTTTTTAGTTGTTCAAAGTCTATTTTTGATTACCATGTTCATTTAGACCCGTTAAAAACCTGCAAGCACAGGCAAAGCAGTGTTATAGCTTATCCCTTTTTGATCGCCCTTGTCCCTCCAGTGCATGTGCGGGAAAAACTGGTTCCGAATTAGTCGAAAGGGTTTATTTAGGACAACACTTTTACTAGAGGAAATTCTATTTAAGCTTAAGGATAACCTGGCCAATTGTGGTCGTCATACTCCTTGGACAGTTGTCCCAGTCTGCAACAGCATGCACGTCGGTCGACAATGTTTTGGTCGCCACAACTGGCATCGTTACACATCACCTATGCTTGTGGACTGTTTTGCCTGCAATGACAGCCATCTTTAAACAACGCCAATACTTCATAAGACTGTTTTGGTCAGCACGGCTGGCATCTTTAAACAGCACCTATGCTTGATGGACTGTTTTGGTAGCACGGCTGGCATCTTTAA
>JAHWFP010085134.1:65636-90208 GCA_023313725.1 Lithobius niger | reverse complement strand
CCCCCCCCCCCCCAAAAAAAAAAAAGTATTTGCCTCAGGGACCAATCCCGTTTCGCCAAAACGAATTTGACAAAATTTTACGTACACGAAATTTAATACCGTATTTCTATGTAATGGGCCTTTAAAAGGCAAACATTTAACAGAGACAAGCAGTGGTAGAATAAGACCAATTGATTTATTAGCGTTTTGAAAACTGGCAATACAGACGGAAAAAGACGTGTACTTTCAATATTGTTTAGAATACTTGGTCGTCACTACGTCAATGCCAAGGTTCTCTTTTAAGAATAGTTAGTTATACACGTGATGGTTACCCTTTCTCAAACGAGAATTCCCATTTTGCAGAATCCCGTTTCGCAGAATCAAAATATTTTTCAAAAAATTAACGTTGCAGACGTTAGAGGCATGCCTAATTGGAAGTAATTTGTGATTAGTTGTGGTTTCTGATGTTATGTGTTAGCCGCAGCGAGCGAGGCACGTAATTTGAAACAAATTATTCTGCAAAACGGGTGTTTGTCTGTAAATGTCTGACCATGTATTATGTTATGTTATAAATGTTCATGTGTAAATGATTTAAATATTTCGTGTGCCTAAAGTTCGTGAACAGTATTTAGCGAAACGGGGTAACTTTGCTCCTGAGGCAAAAGCTGTTAATCTGCTTTCGTTTAGACGAAAATGGTTTGGCGATAGGGGACGTAACTTTGAAACGTGTGCGCAACAATGGACAAGGCCCTTAGCTAGAAACGCTACCAGCACGTTTGGCATGTCGTTGTTCTGGCCAAAACCAGGAATTACATAACGGCTAGCTTCGCTTAGTGCATATGATTTATGCGCTCGTGCCAGAACTTATTTGCTTGTTTTTTATACACCATATCCATTTTTTTTTTGGGTGGTGTAAAATGGGAGGAACCAACACAATCCGGAAAAAAAGTACCAACGTTTACGCAGAGAAATATCAATAGCTCTCACAAATATAAAGTTAAAGGCATTTTGAGTAAACTTATGTTTTCCCGAATTTTCTTTTAATTATCCATAGTTAGCCAAATTCAATACTCCACCCTCTCTTTCCCCAGTTACGGAATTTGAAGAAATGTACGATTCCCGACTCTACCCCTCCCCCATTGTATTTCAATTTGGGTGGAAACTTCGTGATTTCACGAATTTTCTCTTACTGAGGACGATCCTTTCACCCCACCACTTCCTTAGTAAAGGAATTTGGGAGGAAACTTGTGACTTTCGATTTTTCCTTTACGAACTGCAATCAGCTAATGAATGATGAATGCACACGTTCATCATTCATGTTTAGGTAGTATTATTTGGTGATTTTTCACCAGATTTGTTTTGCGATATTTCCCCCCATGGGCTGTATTTTCCACGGCTTTTTTTCCCTTCATTTTTTTTGAGGGGCTCTTTTTTCGTGTCCCCCCCCCCCTCAGGTTTTTTCCGCCCAGCTTTTTTCCTGAGGTTTTTTTTCGTGCGCCCTTATTCATGTGTAGGAAATATTTCTGCCAAACTTAACGTCCATTCGACTTGACACTTTTCCTGCCCTTAACTACAGCCACAACTCTGGTCCTGTCGTCGTTTGTTATTCACCTGCACTCCTGCAAGGAACCGGGTGGGGGGGGGGGGGGAGAGACCGATCTAAGCATGAGCCTTGGTCCCGCTTCAACCTTCCAACCAAGTCAAGTACACCATTGGATATTGTTTTCATCCGCTCTGGTCCCTCGGACCAGTCTCCTATGCCTTTCACTCAAACCTCCATCCTTGCTGCATCCCTGTTCCTGTTTCGTCGCAAGTGTCTCCGAAACGCCTGCTTTCCTGACCAAGCAAACGATTACCTGCCCTCTCGCAGTACGACCACTGGCCTCTTTAGTCAAGAGGTCTGGCACTCTCATACCTCTCACTGCAGTTCGCTCCATGCACCGTCATGTCCCTACGCCACTACGTCATGTCCCTCCATGCACCGTCCATGTCCCCTATCCGCCAGTCCCCACGGTGACCAGTCGTCCTTCACAGGCTGCCATTCCTCCTCAGTTCCTCCCGGTCCCTCCTCTTCTTCTGCGCTACATCACTTCATACTACTCAACGGAAAGAGGGGAGGGGGAAGTGAGGAAGGAAGGGAACAAGACGCCAAAACTGAAGCCATAGCCCCTCTACGACCAACCAAGCCCGGTTCTACAAAAAATTGAATGCCCATCCAACCAGCACCCTTTCCGGTTCCTCGCCACCAAGGACCCACGGTTTTCATGATAGCACACGTTGCATATCTATGATTTTTCTCACTACCAGCTGTCCCGCACTGTCTTTATATATCTACAGTAGTCTCCCTCTCATCTTCAGTGCCGTGTTAAAAACAAGAACGAACATCAACAACCCGGTCGTCGTTGCCTGCCCGAACCCACCATTGCAAGGAAAACTATGCTGTCTCCGAACCACCCTTCCCTGCACTACCTCGTCTTTACATCCTTCGTTATCACAGTCCTCAAGTTTCGTCCAGCCAAGACCCATCCAACTACGATTCCTGCGACAAGATCAAACATCAGTCACATAGCTACCTTCTACTTCAAAGCAAAGTCGACACCAAGCACCCATATGAAGAATATATCTCCAGTCGCCTTTACTACGCAGTCAACCACTGGTCCCGGTCACTTCGTCACCGAGCCGATTTCATCGGTTACTTAGTCCATCCTTGTCTCTGTTACCTCTACCTCTTCGTCAGTCCCCGCTGGGCTCCCACGAACATTCGTTCACCATTCCCGTCCTCCGACACCATTCGTGCTTTTATTACTCCGCGGTATTCACCTGGGACCGCTGGGACTTGCCTATTGTAGACACTTCTGGCCTCAGCCGTTCTGAAATTTCCTATGCCAGCCCATCTATACCATTGCTCCTCGTGCTACTACAGACACCCTTCCGGTTCAAGTCAACCTCGCCGCAGATTCCCCCAAGTCTTCACTCATTGCGGCAATGAGCATCGTCGTTAAAGTATTCTTTGCTCATTTTCCTCAGGTCCAGAACTCTACCATCATCTGGTCATCCCTTGGACTACCATCCGAGTCCATCTCTTCTGTTCAAATAACCACTCCGGTTGCCAACCAGCAGACTCTCCTTCGGTTCCCGGTCGCCTCCTTTTTTTCCACCCGGCTCCACCATCCGTCCTCGGGACAGTTCACCTGCGGGATTACGCTCGGTTCACTGTATCATGGATTCAAGGGGTCGCCGGTTGCAGCATGGGTACTTGCCAAACCCTTGGTCCCACCACCTTTTTGATGTGGTCTTGCTAATAAGATAAAACAGGTAATGTTCATTTTCAGCGACAACTAAAAATTAACATTTACCAGGGCCACCTGGTTGAAGTTTGTTTTTATTGCCTAACTGAAAATATACATTACCTTTATCCACCCAGTCTCTCCTCTCGGTCTCCAAGATGAAACATGCTCCGACACCAGCGCTTTATATAGGGAGGTCTGTGGATTCATATGCGCAGTAAAGGGGAGCTGCGAGCCTGGCAGGGAAGACTAACTTTTTCGCTAGGGATTGAGCCTCAAATAGGGAGGATTTGCTAATAAGATAACACAGGTAATTAATGTCTATTTTCAGTTAGGCAATAAAAACAAATTTCAACCAGGTGGCCGTGGTAAGTATTAGTTTTTATTAATTGTTTTTCAGCATTAACACAGGGTTTTACTAACACAAAATTCAATCTAGGACTTAAAACTTCTCAGGGGTGGGGATTACCTAACATTTAGTTTTTTTTTTGGTGGGGATGGGGGGGGGGGGCACGGGTACTGCACTATCCTGATCCCAGTTGCCAGTCCTGCAATCATGGCTGAGACCAGTCCGACCCTATGCAGTTATGACGGAAACTGACTGGAAACTGGATTTCTACCGGGAACTACTGAAATTGTGACGCATTCCATAGCCCCCCAAAAAATAATTGTTGCACGCTGTCAAGAAAGAAATTTTTTTTCAATGTGAAACTATTTTTCGAACCTTTTACACAGCTTACCTTAAATACGAACCCAAACTGCGTTTTTGATAAGATCAATGTACAATTCACCAAGCTTTCCCTTTCATAAGTCTTTAGTAGTAATCAGTGTAGCATTAAACAAATTAAACTTTTTTTGTGGGGTAAAGAATTTCGTGGGGAGGGGGTTGGCCTAACTGAAGGGGCCCACCCGGAAATTCCTGATTTCCTGGTGGGCCAGTCCGTGCCTGAGTCTGACTGCCCCCTCTGAAAGTCTACTTCGAGTGTTTTGTGTGCCTAAATTTTCAACTACCAATCTCACCGCCAGCTAAGAACATTGCGGTACATCCTGCTAGAAGAGAAGCTCCCGAGCTTCGTAAAGAGCGATCAGCCCTGTTCCTGTCTTATCAATCTCACTGCCAGTTGAGAGCAGCGCAGAACATCCTGATAGAACGGATGCGTGATCATCCCTCTTCGTGTCTTTCAATCCCACTGCCAGGTTTGTAGTAGTATGAAGTATAAGTAGCCTTAGCAAGTACTAGCAGTTTCCTAATTTCTATGTGCGAAATACAGCACTCTTACATATGCAATTTTGTTTTGCATTGCATAATTTTCTCAAATTATTGTGTAGCTCTTGTATGTCTCAATGCCACAAACAACCCTCTGTAGGTCAATCTGGTAGCAGTCACCACTTTGCCAGTAGATCTTCAAAAATGTACTCGTCATTTCACAATTTCTACTCTGGTTTTTTCAATTTATGGAGGTAAAATATACAATTTTGTTTTACCATGTATTGTCGTGGAAAAGGCTGTTGTATACCCCTTATCATACTGAGCGCAGGGCCACGAACCGTTCGTCTATAGCTTATATGGTTCGAGAGGTATCTCTGTTTGAACTGAATTCTCTACTGCTAACCGCCATTTTGACGAGTAAGTTCAAGTCGCCAAATGCTGATTTCCATTTGCCAAATGGCGAGTGACGACCGGCATTGGAGAGGGTTGCCAACAAATATGTTCCTCTGTAACTTGTACGGTACAGTTTCCAAATATCATTGCTAGTCATTGTTTTTTGACACGTAGGGCTAAAATTCTGTTGGTTTTCGTGACAAACATTAGAGAGGATTGGTTCGGTATGCTTATGCACAGACACCAGATGCAAACACTGGAAGCAATTCCACTACGGCTCATGAGCTACGAGCTTTGAGACTTCACAGGCTTTCGCATTTAAAATCCCTCTCGCAGTATGCGGTAGCTTGGCAAAGTAAAACCATATTTATCTCATTATTTTCGAAATGTGGACGACATCTGGGGGTCAACTAACTAAATTGTGATCATGGATTGACGCCAGAGCACAGCTACCTAGGTGTGCTCTGAGCTAGGATATGACGGTCCATCAGTGGTTCGATTGTGTACACTGTACGTTGTGTCTTGTGTTTATTCGGCTGTCGTTATGGGTGGCGAACAGTGGTGAGGAAAGGTGAGGCCGGAAGATCCACTCCTCCAAAATCCCCATGGTGTAAACAGGGTGGCACAGAAATTCCTAGATTTATAGCCGTTTTCCAGAAACCCACTCAAGGGCCGGGTGGGCTAAGGGCGAATGTAAAGGTCAACATGCCTCTATAGAAATACCTTCGGATATTAAGACATTCGCTTTTATGGTTTTTCTAAATATGTGACCCTTACCGTAGATGTTTGAGCCTGTCACATTTGTCCTTTCACACTCACACTTTAGTGGAATTCTGGAATACGATTGTTAACATCTAAGACAGTCTTGAGTGCAGTCATGTGGGAAGGACCTGTTGTACTACAGTATGACACAATTTTTGTTTGTTTTAGGAATGATATCAACGAGGCAAGAACGTTTATTGGGAATGGTTATTCCAAAGAAGGAATAAGTCTTCAGACTCCTGTTAGCTTCTACAGTCAAAACATGCGTTGGGCTTATGCCCACCTGTACGTAACGGCCCATGTTCACATGATTAAAAACATCCTCACTAAATTTTGGATTAGCAAACTTCAGTTTCGATTGTGGCATAGCAATTTGGCTGGACATCCCATGAAGGTGTGTTGTATTGGAGGAGGACCAGGTTCCGATCTTTTGGGCTTAGGAATGTTTGTGCGGGAACAAGGGTTGGACGTGCCGTACATCTCCGGATATGTGTTAGATCAGTGGACCACGTGGGAAGACACGTTCCGCAGCCTCGCTTGGCATCTAAATATGCAGGGATGTGACCTACCGCTGAACGTCAACAGCATCAGTTATAGAAGTTTTGAGTTCCTGCAGGTAGGTTTTGTTCTTTTGCTTGTTTAAGCTAGGGATGCACGAATATGAACTCGGTCGACTACCGATTAACCTACTGAACGTACCACCTAATTCCTAACCTATCTACTACACAACCGAATACTGACCTGCCAAATACAAAGTACCGAATAGCAGGGGTCGAAGTTCCAAATTTTGATCTGTGTGCAAATTTGCACTCCAAATCTGTTGCTGGGGTGCAAAAAAAGCCACCATGGAGTGCAAAACCAAAACGTAAAACAACACTGTGGTCTCCTATTTTTCAGCCATTGAAAATTCTTACATTCGGCATCTCAATAATATGTACTGTCTCCTGCAGTTCGCTCAAACTGACTTCACTATTCAACTGAAAAGCCTATACACATAGCTTAACCAAATGTATTAATAAATGGAGTATAACTTCTTTAGAAGGAATGATGTCACAGGAAATCTAACTCTTAATCTAAGTCTGTAGCTTGTGCGATTCAAAAGGTATGACAAATTCAACTTTGGTGTGCAATTTTCACTGCAAAAGTTGCTTCTGGAGTGCAAATTGCGATTTTGGAGTGCAATTTGCCCATGAGCACGCGTATTTCGACCCCTGGTAGTCTGGAACTAAATCCCCAAATCTGACAGAAATGCTTAGCTAAACGTAGTGAGCACTTTTCTATCTACTGGTTTTAATATGCTCCTGTGTTTAATGCTTTAGTGCTTTACTGCAGCACTTGTGAGCTGTGGCTTTTGTAGCTACTTTTGTACTCTACTGCCGTGTTTTTGGACTGTGTCAAACCTTTTTTAATTACTTGTGTACTCTTCTGCAACTGTTGTGGACTGTCTCTTTCTTTTGCAGTTACTTTTGTACGCTTCTGAACAACCTTCACAAATGTCCGTTTGGCCAGTAGATATTAAAATTCACTCGCCATTGTCTATTACTTACTCGCCATGTAGAAATACTTTCACTACTAGGTGTACTACTATTTCACTACTATTTTTGTATTCTTCGGCAGCATTTTCATACTTCTGTCAAGACATTTGGCAATTACGTGTAGTCTTATCTCCTGGGGCACTTGTTGGCTGTCTTGGGTTCTGCATATACGTGTGTACGTGCTCTCATGCAACACGTATTCACCCAAAACCTAATAATGGTATAACAGAAGAAGCCATGGATGAATACTTTGAAATGTGAAAGACGGTCTGTAGAAACGAATAGGTCTATGCCAATTTAAAGGTTCAGTATACATCACCGCGTTGCACAGCAAATTTTCGACGAGCTACATTCAGTGGATGTTAAAAAGTGTTTTCAACTTTGTTCTTCTTTACCAGACTTGGGTTTTTTTAGTCAAACATTTGATGCTACATCGGGTTGTTTGCAATAGTCAAGTCAACAACGACTAGTTTACCATCAAATCATCACCACCTACTGACCAATTGTTCACACTAATGATGCAACTAGTTTCCGTTTCACATCTAGCTAGACCACAGCATAGCAACAGTTCAGAATCCGTTAAAATCGATTTCGTATTTAAAAATTATGAACTCTGCAACCGTTCACATTAAATTTTTCTTGGAAGCATTTGAGAAAGTTGAAAGCTGAGAAACTCGTTGAAATTTTCTGCAGCACTTGCGCAACTTTCCTACCTAAACTTGTCAAACAATTGGATATACCGTATTCAGTTTTACTGTCTACCATCCTTGATGGTGAATTCTGATTAGTGCTTGTGAGTAAATTTGTTTTGCAATAAATCCTTAATTTAAAAAAAAACTTACACATTTCAAGCCTATCGACTCATCCCACCCTGATAATTACAAATTTGCGCACAGTAAATTTTATTTTGTTATATTGTTAAGACTTTCCACCTTTTATACAATTTCGTGAACTTTTTTATAAAATTCTTTACAGGACTGGGAAGAGAATGCTCAAATGGAAGGGCTGTGGGAGGCAGATATTGTTATGGTGGTTAAATTTGTGTCCGCTGTAGCATCAAACAAGGAATCATGCAAGGCAAAATTGACGGTATGTATGGCTCCTGAAAAACGAAACTCTCAACCTTTAGATAATTACACATCAGGCTACACCTGAATACGCTTCAGACTTATAAATTAATTAGCTGTTGCTACATTAATTAGCTGTTGTGGCAGGTAGCGTATTAGCCGATGGGGCTCCCGCCCTCCTTTGTATGCAGGATGGCCCATAAAAACACACGAGCTGAAAAATACCCACGTATTTTTGTTAGAGTGAAAATAGGGACCATTTTTTCGTAACTCCAGTCAAATGGTCCTATTTTCACTGTTTTGTTTTTTAACTTGAAAAATAGTTTGGACTTAAAGTTACATTTTTCAACTCGTGCTTTTTTTTACGGGCCATCATATATTTTTTATGGTAGGAGGGATGGACGGACGGGGAGGCTCGAAATTCATTTTTAAAATACAGTTTATATCAAATTAAATAACCAATGTACTACAGAAGAGCCTTTTTGTAAATCTATAAAGAATTTTTTTTCTTTCGGGGGCCCGCTGGGGCCAGTGGCATTAGGCCACCCTGTAGCTACGCCACTGGCTGCTAAAGCTTGTACTGCATAGTTTTGATGCAGAATGGACGGCAGCTATCAGTTTATCGACCCAGTATCTATTTGCTTAGGGACTGGCCGGGGAGGGGGGAGGGGGGGTTTGAGCTAGGGCGGAGGAACTGAAAATTTGACCTCCAATTTTTCTATGACCCCTTCCCAAAAAACTGGGGGAAACCACCCGTCCCCATCATAAAAGGTAAGCTTTTCTTATGTCTTTTCAGTTTAAGTTTAGGTGTAGATGCATGATTTCCTCTGGACTAATTAAAAAAATAGCATTTCGCATCAAGGTTCCCAATTGTGTCGAAACGAGCCATGACTTAAACGTATGTTCTTGAAATCATTCAAAGAAGTGTTATTTAAACCAACATTTGGCCGAGATTCCTGATTTATGACGGTTAAATAACTTTGATGTAAGGGATGCATATTGGCACTACCTATAAATTCGTGACACTACTATACCACGTGCCATGGCTGTTTGCTGTGAAGTGCGTATCACATGACTGGGCTAGTCCAATCAGACGGCCAAACAGCCGTTCTCGTTCGTCATTGGCTAACTCATGGTGACGTCATGGCAAACAGCCATTGCGCATGGTTTAAGGCGGTTCGAGTCAGCATGTCCATGTCCTTGTCAACACCAACACGTGCAATTTGAAAATACCCCTTGACGCAAAACATTTTTTAGTAAGTGGTTTCAAAGAACTATTCACTGGATACCTGTAGAAATTACATCAAAATCTTATAAAAACTTATATTATGGTGGGATGCTTGCTCCCCAGAAGCTACGGTATTTTGGGAAATGCTGTCTGCTGAAAGTGTCATTTTTGAGGTCCAAAAATGACTTTCATTCAGTTTGGGAAGTGGTTTTTTGGGGGACCCTCTACCTGACGGTCATAAAAATAGTTATGACCCTCTCCCCTTGAGAGGTTGAAAGGTCCATGACCTCTTCCCCTCATGGGGATAATGACTGTGGATTAAGACAAAGACTTAATCTGCACCATGCCTGGGGGAATTTCGACAGCTTAGTTCTTGAACTTCTCTATCACTAATGTGATACTTGAAAAGAATTTCATATTATTAAACATTAGTTTTGCCTTGTAAAACTCTACAAATTCCATCAAATATAATGGTAAATGCATTGGCTGCCGGAGCTAACACCAGAAGCTACTGGGGGAGCTTATGGAACTCCCCAGATCTCTATCCTAAAAAAGGAGGCCCCGACACCTAGCTTGTAAGACACCCGGGGAATCCTATCACCAGCCCTGGTAGAGGGGAAAGAACCCGTAAATAGATGGCAGAAATATTAAAGAGGTTATGCCAAAAGTGGGAGGATCCTGACGAAAACACTTTCATGCATACAGGTAAAATTTGGTGAAACCTATCTGTTTTGACATTTCCTTTTGGCAAAAAAGGATGACGCTGCAAAAATGCTTATGTGGATTATGTGGTTTTAGGCGATTTCTGGATTATCGCCTAGCTAATAATAGAGGTAACCAGTGTTTGGAAATACTGTGACGCATCAATGACATTGTTAAGAAAAACTTACACTATGTCACAACAATGAACAGGAAACTTATCCACCTATATTTTCGGTGGATAAAGAACGGCGTCCACCTTCATCAGAAGAGGCAGTATGAAACAATGTTAATCATGTACCGTCAAGCTTTTGTAAAACGCTGATGTACCTTGACGTATGTGATCAACGTATTGTTTCCTACTGCCTTTTCTAATGAAAGTGTACCCTTTCCTTTATCCATCCAATATTACCTAGCTGTGCGAACATTTACTATTCCTTATGGTAGTCGTAATTCATTTGTACATATGTTGTTAGACTAAATATTGGTGCAATTTCTTGGGAGTAGGATCGGCTGCCATATCATTGGCAGAGTTCTATGAAAGAACGGAACCAACATTTTGCTCGTTTAGTGTGTTTTCCACAGCTCTGTAAGTGATGAATTCTGGGATAGAAAAGAGGTATGGATTTTACTGCGAAGCCAACTGAAAGGAGCATTCTGCATTATAGACAAGATATCAGCCATCTGTCGTACATGGCCCATTATGCTTGGTGCACACAACAAAAGGTTATATCCAGACGTTAATGGTACTATCTGTCAAAAGACCAGACATTGAACACTGGTTGTTATAAGTGTCTAGTGGTTGGGCAAATCCCCAGTTGTCCAGAATCTGGGTGTTGGTGGGTCCCCAACATTTGTTAGTGCGGCATGTCGTGTGTGGTGTTATTTTAAGTATTTTGAAAGAATTTTGAGAATCACCAAGTCCTCAAAACAGCAATTTAATTAAAGATTCTATGAAATAAGCTCCAATGTGAGTTAAACAATTTTACTTTATGTAAAGGAGAACACACAGTTCACATTTTAAATTTTCGATGACTCCTGTTAAAAAACGTTTCACTAGGTGGTTTTTGAAACCGTAGCACCACTGATCTCAGTCGAGTGTCCAGTCTGAATTGATCACTGTTTATCCAAGGCCGCTCCAAGCTCTGGTTGGATATGCTGCTTGGTTAGAGTACTTAGGATTTGCTATGTTCATTAATGGGATACCATAATGAACGTAGCAAATCCTAGCTACTGACATCAAGCAGCTTATATTGCCCGAGCTTGGAGCTGCCTTGGATAAACAGTGGGCAATCCAGATAGGACGCTCGACTGAGATCAGTGGTGCAACGGAACAGCGCTCATTGCAAAATTCACCTAGTGAAATGTAGTTTTTTTTCTCAGTTCTCCTGTGGCTGTTTCTGACGAGTCGTCGAAAATTTAAAATATGAACTGTGTGGTAGTGTGTACTTCGTTTTTACATAATGTCTTCCCAATGTCTGAAACAATTTTACACTTACATCTGTGGTATGGTATCTCAACAGGGTCAACTGAATTACACCCCGATTAATAATCAACAATTTTTTTTTAATCCTATCACAGA
Source organism: Lithobius niger (assembly GCA_023313725.1). Lineage (NCBI taxonomy): Eukaryota > Metazoa > Arthropoda > Chilopoda > Lithobiomorpha > Lithobiidae > Lithobius > Lithobius niger. The sequence goes on along the minus strand of JAHWFP010085134.1, from coordinate 78,466 downwards.
TGCTGATGCAGCAGATGAAAGAGGGAGCTGTCCTTTTCTTTATTGACAACGCTGGGGGCGGATGTGGCAGAATCTTTCACACATCTGCAACAAATGCTGGTTTTCATCAAATTGGAATGGTAAATCAGTAAAAAAAAAAATTATGATTTAAGAAACGAATTAAATAAGCTGTAGTGTACACAGCGGCGTAAGCAGCAGCGCAGATACTGGGTTGTCAAAGCAGGATTCCTGACTAACAAGTATATTTCTTTTGAAAGTGAGCGTGATGAATAATTTCAGACTTGAAAAAACTCGCCATTTTACTTTGGATGTTCCAACTACAAATTTTCTACAATGGCGCTCAAATCCAAAAATTTAAAATACTTCTCAATATTTGCTAAATGATGATGTGGCTGCAGCATTTATGTAAACACTAGTAAAATCACACTAGGTGAGCCTGAAGAAGACAGGAGGACTGAAACGGCTCATCTAGTTTTCGTCAACTGCCTGTCGAAAATTCGCATTTAGCAAATATTGAGAAGTATTTTTAGGATTTGAGCGTCATTATGGAAGATTTAAATTTCAGAGTTCCAGGTGTTAGGGAAACTGTCTTTTACAATATAAAACATAAAAAATAAATCTGATGGTATTTTTTTTTAATGGCTGAGTGGGGGGGGGGGGGCACAATAACTATACCCGTCACAGGGCCCCCTAGCTACGCCACTGGTTGCATGACAGTAAAACCATTGGTACCATTGAAAAATCGTGTGGTAATTTCAATTATTTATTCTTTATTATTATTATTATTATATACAGTACAGTGAAAGCTAAAAGCTTGTTGCCGGCAGCCATAAGAAAACTTATGGGTGGAAAACTTATTTCTCAAGGCGATTTTTGAAGGTGCCTACAGTTCTACAGTTACTAAGGATTTTGCAATCCAGACCGTTCCAGTCGTTAATAGTCTTAACAGAGAAGAAGTTCTTTCGGACATCCAGTCGAACAGAAGGCTTCATAATCTTGAGTTGATGTCCCCTTGTCTTGCTTCCAGTGCACAGCTTGAAATATTTTTCTTCGGTACCTCTGTCAAACAACTTAAAGGTTTCAACAAGGGAACCACGGGTACGCCTTTTGGCTAAGGTAGTGAGACCCAATACACGGCAGCGCTCTTGGTAGCTTAGGTTACCATATTTGGTGAGCCTTTTGGTTGCTCTTCTCTGTACCCTCTCAAGCAGCTCTGTATCTTTTTGTAGCCACGGCAACCAGCACAGGTTTGCATATTCAACATTCGGCCGAATAATTCCCTTGTAAAGGAGATTGAAAGAGTCGCTATCGAGTTTAGGTAGACTCCTACCAATCTGTCCAATTGCCCTAAAGGCATTAGCAGCAGCAGTTGCACACTGTTTAGAAACGCTTAAGGTCTCGTTGACCCATATTCCAAGGTCCTTTTCTTCAGTGACAGTGTGTAAGGTTTCACCATTGCCGCCACTTTTCTCCTTTTATGGTTTGATGTGGTCTGATCATATGTGTCAGTCCTGGGGGTGTCCATTATACCAACTTTGTCAGTTAGAGAGTAACGAAGATGCTTTCATTTATCGCAAAATTTCTGAAACGTTGAACACTGGTAAACGGCGATTACAGTGGTTAACGATCGACATTGTGGAGAATTCTCTTGCCAGTTGACGAGAAAAAACACGGATACACTATTGCCGCCACTAAGATTTAACAAATTGATGTTTGTGAGCCTGATGGAGATAGTTGGCTAGCTTTTACATTTCAGATGAACTGACTCGAAAATGTGCTAAATATTTTCCTGTTGGAATATCTTCTTTCTTGAAAGTGTGCACGTTTACTATATCTTGGTTTATCAATAGTATTCAACCCTTAACCCGCATCAGTGTCATGTTATTGTACTTTGTTGTACTCTATGGAGAGGTTGGTTTTAACCGAGTACATGTTGGTCAACAAATTTTGATCTCTCATCCTTATGGGCTAGTGTTTACCCCTTAACGCCTCCAGCGCAATGTCTTACTCTACGGAGAGGTTGGTTTTTAATCCATGTTGCCATGGGTCAACAATTCTATTTAATCTCTTGTCCTTATTGGCCTGGAGAGCATAGTCCTACTATTCGTGCTCTTGTGAAACTCTTGTTTCTGTCCTTGCGCTTTTTCCTTTTTTTCGTGGGCACTAAGGGGTCAAAATGTTTTCCACAATGTTTTTGTTTAACTTTATGGAAGTCTTAACATCATCTTCATTACTTTTTCAGATCCAACACGTGGAAGTAGGATTACCACCTCATGAGAGGGAACACATTCGCTTATCACATCTTCAACTCCCGAAAACAAATTCTTTCAAGACTTGGAAAGTGTCAGCCCAATTGTGGTACAAAGGAGACCCAAATATACTAGCAGACAAAGTGTTGTCAAAACTTGAATCTAACTTAATTTCTTTAGTTTCCAACAGTGTTTATTCGAATCCAACCCCCTGGTCGAACAGCAACCACGTGGTCGAACATCAGTCGTATGGGGATGAAAATGCTATCCCTCAACCATATTCAATGGCTAATGCTCAGAGCTGCCTCCCACCAGTAACTTCGAATTTGTTAGCTTCCAACAGTTTTTATTCGGATCCAAACATCTGGTCGAACAGCAACCACATGGTCAAACAGCAGTACTATGGAGATGAAAACACTATGCCTCAACCATATTCAACGGCTAATGCTCATATGTGCCTCCCACCAGTAACTTCGACGACACATCCATACTTTAACCAAAACTGGAATATTCAACCCTTTTGTGCAACGGAAGTGAAAAATCGCCATGTGGATAACTATCAGTCTGAAAACATTTTCCATCAGTCGCAGTCAAGCTCTTACTGCAATTCAAATTTTCCTTGCGTACCTAAAAAAGCGTACAAATCTGCCCAGTCCAATGACTACTTCAGTGCCCCAGGTCCAATACGAAGGCGCAGATATGCAAAGGGACAAGCGAACTCTCACTCGCAGTCAAAACGTCAACGATATTTAAGATTGTGAAGCTTTCACATAACCTACTTTTAGCTACACTGAACATTGTGTATCACCAATAATAGTTCCTTTGAGAAGAGATCAAATGTTCAAAGGTCTTATCAAAGCTGCTACTAATTTTGTCCGTGACGAACTGATGTAACTGCGTCAGAACTATGCGGATGCTTCATAATCATTAATCTTGCTACATCATCATTGGATGGAACTGAGTTGATTTACTTTGCAATTGTGTTGGTATAAAAGGTTGATGGTGCATTTGACTCGGCAAAAAAAAAATGCAGAAACCAATTTTAATTTTCTGCGTCAATATGTGTCTCGTTCAGAAAAATACAACAAAGTTAACGGGAGAACCCCACATCAATATCGGTATGGCCCACCATTTTGAAAACAGTTTTTAAGATGGCGTGCCCTTACTGATATTGACGTGGGTTCTCCCCTTAATTTTGTTATATTTTTGTGAACAAACACAAATATTGATGCCGAAAATTATGTTGCGAGTTATTTTGCTGCGTCAGATGTCACCGCCAACCTATTGGATGAAAAATCATGGAATTCCTTTCAGGTTAACAATTTCAAAAGTTAAGGTTTTATCACACTGAAAAGGACCGATATGGAATATTCATGTTACAACTCACGGTCAGTGGACGTGTAGAAGTGCGGATTTGTTCTTCAATAATGGAGGGCATTGGAACTAGGCCCTAAACTGTGAAAGGGTAATATTGTGGGTAATGTTAATACCATTATTAGAAGCTGAGCTAAGGAGGTAAGCAATAAAAAAAAAGTGTACTAGGGATCACACATACATACATGATAGATGCCCGATGCAATCTTCTAATAGTTCATTTATAACGAAGAGATGTTATGTGTACCAAACTTTGAATAATGGGCCTATATGACTGGAAATATTGTCTACCAGGATATTTTAAGTTAACGCGTCAGACGAGTACCCGTTATTAGTTCTTTCGGTCCCTTGAGTACCAAGTACCTTCTCGTACGCCTTTGAAGAGACTTTTGATTTATACTTCCAATATTGTCGAATAACACCCAAGTAATCATCTGGGTCTTCATGTAGAATTTTGTGTGGAGCCTGCTTCTGTTATGTTGTACACTAGCTTGGTGTAATGAATTTTTGAATATTCCGCATGTTTTAACGGGTCTTTTGATGTAACTTTATTTTTGAAAACAGTACTAGACTGCCAGATTCTCAAACATGATAAAGTTTCTGTCGTACTTTAAATTTTTTAAACTTTTAAGAGTGTTTTTCTTTACAATATTTTTAGTATACTTTTTTAAGGACCATAATGTGAACTACCGTGTGGGATCTTTTTCATAATAAATTCCAGCCAACCACAGCTTTAGGACAAATAAATAACACGGCAAACTTTCGACTGCTAAGAATCCATCTACGAACTCCTCACATTGCTGTTTGTGCTGCTTTCCAACAGCTTTCTAACTTGAGTTTTTCTCTAGCTTGAACTTAGTTTTTCTGGAGCCCGGGTCTTTCCTGGAAGTTGAGCTTTTTACCAGGGGCAGCTCAACAAATGAAAATGAAACAAAGTAAGAAAAAGGCAAAGCTTGTTTGGTTGAATACCAACCAAGTTCAAATAAAAGGCATTTGGAATGTAGCAAAGCGAAATATCGGTACCGTACGCGGAGAGGGCTATGGTAGTCGAAAGCTAGCTGTGTTTGTTTCAGAGCTGTTTAGGCTTGAACGTTGTTCATTCTGTTATAAATTAAAACTCATCCTTGTGTAGTGAACTTTCACTTATGTGATAATTAAAATTCATTTTTATACAGCCTACTTTCATTCATTGTATATACCGCTACTGATAGGTACTATTTGTATCTGCCTTGCAATTAATTATCTTCTTGTTATATGGAGGTTGGTACTCTTCCATTCTTAGACTTCGTCCTCTAAATAAAACTACGGACCCTCGCGCACACAGCAGCCAGGTCGCTGCGCTAACGAGAATGCTTACGGTGTATGTAGAACGCGCACTTGGCTGCAGCGGCCACTGGGATCCCGGGCGGCATGCAGGCAGTCACAGGGCGAAGGACCACGTGATCGAGAATTATCAATGACAACGGACGTAGCCGCGCGGCACGTCGCCGTGTGTTTGGCTGCCACGACCACTGGCCACTCGGTGCGCGGGCCTAAGCATCGGCCCTTGGTCAAAGTACTGATGTGCAGTTGAGCTGGACCATGTTAAACCTTAGTGTATTAAAAAAAATACTACTACACGGAAGTCTTCGTGCTAAAAAAAATGGCTACAGCAATTATCAGGAAAGGTCAGAACAAGTCCCATAGGTGCTTATGAAGACGGATTGTCACCTTTATCCTGACCGGCAGCCCTGGCGGGACTTTGCCAGGGTTTTCAGTTAACGATCAAGGAGGGTTTTTTATGTAGCTAGGGTAACTTCCAGTGACGCATGGTGGTGGTGGTGGTGGAGGGGGGGGGAGCGACCATAACTTACGCGTAATATTTGGTACAAGTAGAAACAAAGGTATTTATTGCAGTTAAAAAAAAATAAGGGACGAATTTCAATCACCCCCCCCCCAAAAAAAACTGGATGTACCACTGCTAAGCTTTACCATCATGACCACGATTTTTTAACCCCCCCCCCCCCTTCCCCATCGAAAACTAAATTGTTTCCATTTTCCTTACATTTGTAATTTTACTTTTGTCTACTGCTGAATTTTTTGTCTCAACGTTTCCTAAACAGTTTGAGGCTGCAGACTTTACTCACTTTCATTCATTTATCTCTTTACACAAGAAAGTCCTGTTTCAGAGCTGTGCACAAAAGATTTCAATACGAAAAAGACACCTCAACATCGTTCACATCCTGCTAATTATTACTAGTTACTACTAGCTAATTCCACTCACTTAAAATTTAGGCAACCGATATAACGTTCAGCAGTGGCGTAACTAGGGTTTTTACTGAGGGGGCAACACTAGGCATTTAGCCGAATGGTGTGGAGGGAGAACCGAGTAAGAGCCCCGGAAACTGATGCAGTTTTTGCTATTTCCGGCATTTTTTGGCCTTGTAAAGTGCCGTTGGAAACATTTTTTATAAAACCAGTTTTGCTGACTGCATTATACGCATAAAAAAATTGTGTAATGTAAATCTTTCAGTTTTTCATACTAGGCTAGATACTTATTTTTTAAATACTGATACTTTATTAGAAATGTTGGGAATTTTAAGCAAAATATGGAGTTCTTACTGTTTATTTTTACTGAATTTCTTATTTCTTACGAAGAACAGTAGAAGTCTAAATTAGCTAAGATGAAAGTTGTGTCTTTGACCTCAAAATGCAGCCATCTGACGGTAAATAAATAATTTTTCAGCTATGGAAAAAGTGACTTGGCCAATTTGCCAAATAAGCTTTCAAAATCTCAGAGGGGCGAATCGCCTCTTTGCCCCCCCCCCCCCCCCCGAACCACTTGACCAATTAGAAAAGCCTCGTGGAAAGAGCACGGTACATCTACACAGCAATACCCGTAAAATCAGCTAAGAACCAGCTTTGCAAGACAACTAGTTTGATCTGTAGAGAACGTAGCAGAAACGTGTCTTGCCAATAAGAATAACAAAAGCCAAAAACTAATTTCATGGTTCCAGCTCAGGTCCAGATCTCCGATTTGGTTCTGTTGATTTTAATGAATTTTGGTATGTTTGTTGACCAACTCCAACAAAGCTTAAACAGCAAATTTAAGCCAAAAATATTTAGATGGCGGAGATGTTAAGCACCAACATTTTGGCTTTAACATGGGAGGTTGAGGTACTAATACGCAGTAGTAACCTCGCAGTACTAAATACGCACATATAATCAACTTAAACGCACTTTGCTAAAAACTACAGCTAGTGGCAAGAAATAATCCATTGATTTTACAATGGTGGCAGCAGTGGTTACTAACCAAATTTACTCCAGCCCAGAAAGAAAAAAATTGTCACCAGGAGTTTATGAAGAGTTTACACAAGAATGGATTTTCACCTCCTGGCGTAAAAATGAGCTGAAATTGGATTTTTTTTTTAAATTGTGGAAATGTCCACAACGAGAAGAATTCATATCAGATGTGACCTTCAGATGTCTGACTCATTGGCTGACAGGCAGTGTTCTTTTGTAAATTTATTATTTTAAATTGTGAATGTATTTTTTTTTCATGAAGGAGTCACCAAGTTCCCCTTTATTCTAAGTCTTAAACTACGTCAGGCATAAACACACCAATTTAGTTACATCTTTGCTGTAATTTAATCATCAACATTGTAAAATCATCAAGCGTCAAAAATAAATAAATGTTACTTGGTTGATACCGGAGCCACTATTAACAGTAGCAGTGATTTGTCAAGAACAAAAAAAAAAAAAACAACTTGTACCGGGCACAACACGTTGTTTCGGCAGCAATATTGATTTCAAATGGTTGTCATGGGGCAAATCACAACAGACAGGTAGTATTGGCTGTCCAAATCCTGCAACACCAACACAAGAGAGGAAGGATTATTTGAGAACAAACCACAAGTGAACTGGACATGGCAAAATCAATTATTTTATTATTCTTCCTGTTTACTGCAATTTTGCGTAAGTATGGTTTTATTTTACATCCAGTTTTAACACTTTTCTTGGTAGAAGGGGGAAAAAATTAATTTGTACAGTAGCTGTAATCTCTATTTTTTTAGCTTCTTTTTTTTCCAGTTGTTGAACACTTTTCCCGATTACAATTAACAGTAGCATGCACAACCCTTCCCCCGAGATGATAGCAAGGGCAACTATGATAAAAAGGGCAAAATCAATTTCAAGTGTAAACATTTTTAAGTGCACACTGTTTAGGTCACGTAAAGTTGAACTGATGTTTCTCAGGCACCGCTGCACCAGTCAAAAGCGCAAAAATATTTGTCCTCCAAAATTTTTTTTATTTGTAATTTTTTTAAAAGGTATGGTCGGCGAACTTTTTGTTTGTTTCTAAAAGTCAGCAGAAAAATGGGAACATATTTTTTTTTTAACAAAAAGCATTTTTCTGTAAGGTCAGGGGAAATACACCCCCCCCCCCCCCGGTCTGTCAATGCCAATTAGCCTTTCTGTGTTACATTTTGTAAGCAGTCGACAGTAGGCCTAATCTATTTTTAAGCAGCATAAAAACTACCTAAGAACCAGAAATCGGGTGGAAAGAATAAGATATTAAATTTGACAGGAGATTACTACGTAATATCAAAATGTGATTATTGTTTAATAGTCTTTTACTAAAAGTTGTACATAAATACAGATGCAGACATATTTCCGTCACCTATTGGATTTAAATGTCAGACTGCCTGTGTGGGAGTTAAACCCTCGACCTTTGCGAATATGTCTCGGTCGTGTCAGTATGGGTTAGCAGTCGACCTTTGGCCATTGGTCTCAAAGGTTGAGGGTTCAATTCCTGCTCAGGCACTCTTGACATATAAGTCCAAAGGGCAACCTAAATAGGTTTGCATCTGTACCACTAATCGAAGCGATTTTGGCTTTCCGTCCTGCTAATAAGAGTTGGGTACAAAACTAAATAAATAAAAACCGCCGCCTCTGTGTGAAACAAGATGGAAATTATTGTGGGCAGGAGTAAACAACCCACTCCTTCCCCCCTCCTAATAAAAAGGCTGAAACCCTTTTTTGGTTAAGATTTAAACGTACTTACAATTTTTTTGTTTTTAACATCTGAAACCGCCGTTATGTTTTGGGTTTGGCACCCTTATCAGCTTTCCCTTCAACCAACCTGCATGTTGCGGGAAATAAACTGAAGTTTAATTTACAGTTTACTAGCTAAAGCATGGCTGGTGTTGGATGCATAGTTTGCAACATTGGTACCGTTTGGTTGCTCAAGTGTATATCCATCCTTCACCAAATTAAGGTTCTTCTATCATGTGTACACACTGGCTAACAAACACTGTTTTTAGTTCACTTCGCTCACTCAATCAATGCATCCCCCTTCAATCACTCCTGGTTAACTTAAATATGTGCAATAAAGCTAGAATTGTTTTAAAAATAAACAAACTGGATGTGACCCTTCAGTCACTCCTCCCCTCCCAAGGTTAGCATAAATATAGCAATGAAACTGAAATTGTTTTAAAAGTAAACAAATTGGATGATGATTTCCTAATAGGAATATAATTTCTTTCAGTGCACTGTTACAGATATTGTTACATCAAAAATGTGTTCCCTGTTTGCTACTGATGGTTTCGCTCCCAGATACATTTCATTTTTGTGCTCAACTACGCCTATCATTCAATTTTCATTGATTAATAATGTGGTTACGTGTTTTTCGTGCACCTAAATTAAGTAGCTGTAGTCTCATGCACCTAAATTGTTAAGTAGCAATAGTCTCGTGCACCTAAATTGTCAAGTAGCCGTCTTCTTGTACACCTAAATTGTTAAGTAGCAGTAGTCTCATGCACCTAAAGTGTTTAGTAGCAGTAGTCTCCAGCACCTAAATTGTTCGACAGCAGTGGACATCTTAGTAGCCACTACCAGCTGGTCGGTTTACTTCAGATTTTAAAGAAATTATGAATGGATGAGCGGGTGAGAAAGAATCGTAGATTATGTTAGGAAGGGGAAGAATGCAAGGCCGGATTAAGACAGTGTGGGCCCAAATCTATACAGGGTAGGCAAGTTGCCCATAAAAAAGAAGGTAAATTTGAACATGTCTGAAAATCCAAAACCAAAGGTTTTTTTTAAAGTGAAAATCGGGACCATATGAATAGTTAAAAAATTCCACACAGTCTGAAAAATTGGGTAATTTTTTCGAAAAAACTTTTAAAAATGTACAACCGACCAACTGTTGTTCGGTTCGGTACAGTTGTGAGCATAGAAGGGACAACGTTATGGGGGGGGGGGGGCGGGCGAGAGCTTAGATGAAACAATACTGTCTGTGATAGCTGGCACATGTACGCACAGATAGTTTGAATTACTTTCCTGAAAAGGCCGAACATTCATTCGCGAAAGACGAGTGTATCATTATAAACAATGAAGGTGCGATATCTTTATTATAATATCGGAGGCCGGCTAAAAGGAAAGCCTAAAGGAAAACCACTTCTCCCCTCCTCGCGCCGGCATTGAAAATGCACTCTCCCACTCTACCTGCAGCCAAAAAGGAGCCAGTCATGAGTGGTCGATCAATCTGACAAGTCGTCGGGAAAATGTCCCGGGATATGTGACCGGCCCCGTGCATAGCACGAGCTTCCTCTGGTAAACTATAAAGATGAAATATAAAATGAAGGTACGGCATAAAACGAAGGAGCAACACAAACTGCAGGTGTGATGTAAAATGAAGGTGCGATGAAACTGAAGGTGCAACGGAAAGCAAAAAAATTGCTTAACAATGTCATCTATTGACAAGAAATAGCAAACAATTACTAGAAATTTCATATTCTTCTTAAAATGTTATAAATGCTGCATGCACAACAGCGTTCCTTGATAATTTTGTAAACTGATTTAAAACGTTTAATACTGCAATATGCAACAGATGTTCCACTCATATTTAAGGCTTTAATAATTTATTATTAGTATTATACAGAACATGTAGAAAGTCACGGCCAGGGCCACCCACGATTAACAATTGCAGAAATTAACAATGTTAAAACAATTGCAGAAATTAACAATGTTAAATATAACTGAGCCTTATCATAAGAAGTCAGAATGGCGTATCCAGTGATGTCGGAAATTATCTTGAAACCCTTTCTCAAGGTCAGCGTGCCATTTCTCGCTTTGATGTAATGTGTCCGCAGAAAACTTGTGGAGAATTGTGAAGGTATGAAATACCAGCTATGCATACAGAAGAATTTATGGCACAATTTCTACATAATCATTGGATGTGCCATGGGTTGACTTCCTATTGAAACGTTCGACCATATTCTACTTAACTTTTCCCATACTGCATTCATTTGAGGTGGCATATACTCACCCAATACATTTCTAACAACAAAATATCCGTCCTTTGTCTTTTAGAAGTGGCAGCTGAAAAGGATTGCCTGATTAATGAAGCCAAAGGATGGGAAGATCCTGATAATGTCTACACTTGCAAAGGAAGGGATGTGAAATGCTGCATCGAAGCCAACAAACCATCCTGCTGCACAGACACTTCAGACATCATTGTCGAAGTGTAAGATTTGTGACTTTTAAACAAGTGTGTTTAGCTTTCGAGTGCTCACATTATCACATTGTGTGTGTGTGCGCGCACGCATGAAACCACAAATGCACATTTATCCCATTTCCCGACCAGGGCCGGATTAAGGGGGGTGCTTTGGGTGCTGAAGCACCCGGGCCACAGGCCTCAAGGGGGCCTCACGGTCACGGGAAAATAAAGCAGGTACTATTTTAAGATGTTTAAAGTTAATTAAGTGGTTCTCAGAAGCGTTTTTTTCTTAGCGCATGAAACATTTTAGATGACACTGTCTAAAAAAAATTCCAATTACGAATCAACTCTTTCACTAATCTCTTCCTGGAGCCGATGAACAGATGTGCTTTTTGCTCCATTCGCATGATCGCCTTGAAACGAATCTAAGGGCTGTGCAGAGGCTTGTCACAAGTAAAAACTTGGATGGAAAGAAAGACTTTTGTCAATGTGCAATATTTGCGTGCTGCACCAGGCATTCTTTATATTACACTCCATAACAAAATATAAATAACTTAAGTTTTTTTGTTGATAAATATTAAAAAAAAAACATGCACGCATATGAAAAATCTCGGATAAAAGTAAAATAAAATAAAAAACCCACCCGTTAATTTTTTTAGCCAGTCCAGAGAACCACTTAATTAATATTTAGCAGCCTTAAATTTAAAAAAAATCTTCATGCTGTTTTTACAAAAAAAATTGTTAAACCCTTTGTCTGCAGGACGGAGGGGGGGGGGGGAGGGAATAGGGCCACATTAAAACTTAAGCACCAGGCCTCTACAAGGTTTAATCCGGCCCTGTTCCCGACTAAACAATGATGGGAAGAAAATATATAGATGAGTCTTGAAAAGTCGTTCCAGGTTGGTTAATTATAAATATTAAAATTAAACTAGATTCACCAAATTCGAGCATCGGCTGATTTTTGCTACTTTGGTTACTGCAGCAGTGGCAAGGGTTTTGAGCAGCAGACATTAAAACAATGCCAACCCTACATTTGTCTACATTATTTTACATGTGGCTATAGTCAATTTCTGTACAATGAATGTAAAAGCCTACAGACATTTCTGGTTTTCATATGCAATATTCACAATCACTTTGACACAGAAGAATGTAACGTAGATCACCATACTTTCTTCACATCAATTCACTAAATATTAGAATTGACTAGAGGTCGATGGTAATGTTTAAATTCAGCCGCATAGGCCTGCAGCTGAAATCATCAAAGTTTGTAAGATTTGTAGAACAATCTATCAAAATTACTGCAGGCAAGAACATGCATAAATAGGAAAATAATGCCCATTTGAGCAATATGGTGACCTGGTGTAATAATGGTTAACAACTGTTAGAACATATTGCCCCGTTTTAAGTATAACACCCGCAAAACAGGGGCAATATGTTCAACAATCGTTACAGCATTGTTTAACCATTGATGACTACAAAGTGTGGCATCAATCAGCATTGATTTGAAGGCATTGTTTGTTGAAAGTGTGGTTCGAATTGGCACTCGTGTCTGTGCGTTGTCAGACGAACGAAAGCCCCTTCAGCAACAAGAGCGAACGAGGTGATGGTGTGTTTTTCTATTGTAGGATCGATGGGCATTATAATGGATGGATATTAACTGATAGGATCAATGGGCATTATAATGTCTACCAACCGATAGGATCAATGGGCATTATAATGTATACCAACTGATA
>JAHWFP010085134.1:20808-65626 GCA_023313725.1 Lithobius niger | reverse complement strand
CATTATAGTGGATGGATACTAACCGATAGGATCAATGGGCATTATAATGTATACCAACCGATAGGATAAATGGGCGTTTAGTGGATACTAATCGATAGGATCAATGGGCATTATAATGGATAGTAACCGATAGAATCAATGGGCATTATAATGGATACCAACTGATAGGATCAATGGGCATTATAAAGTATTCCAACCGATAGGATCAATGGGCATTATAATGGATACTAACCGATAGCATCAATGGGCATTATAATGGATACCAACTGACAGGATCAATGGGCAGTATAATGTATTCCAACCGATAGGATCAATGAGCATTATAATGGAAACTAACCGATAGGACCAATGGGCATTATAATGTATACCAATCGATAGGATCAATGGGTATTATAATGGATACTAACCGATAGGATCAATGGGCATTATAATGGATACCAACCGAAAACTTGGGGACATTATAAAACAATGCCGACTGGCACGTCCTTGCAGACCGTGTGACATTGTTTTTTAAAATGCCCTCAGTTTCCACCAATTGTCCTATAAATTAATAATCACTGTTATAAGTGAAAGGCTAGCTACTTAAATTCATTTTTTAATGTGTCTTAAAAAATTCCTACAAAACTTTTTCCAATGTGAATGTTGAAAAAACACAACCCATTTCTTGCCTCAAAGCAGGTTTATTTCCCCAAAATAAAACGACTAACCCTATGAAACAGGTGGAAAAAAAGTCAAGCAGTGAATCATTCTTGAAAAAGCAACCAGCAATGCATCTCAGAAGGAAGAGGCTGGATGTCTATCCTGCAAGATCAGAAGACACAACAATTGAGAGTGTAGTGTTTACATGGCGTAAAGGTTTATGGCAAGGGTAACATTAAACAAGGGAGGGGATTGGTTAGAATGGTAATGTCTGATAGACTGGTTGGCGCTAAAAATGGTAACACGAAGTTACCAAACTTCATGAATCGGCATGCTGCAGCCTGTAGAAAAGTTTCAATTTTGCTTTTATCTTTCAAAAGGACCAGACCTTAGTTATAGAGGAGACATATTCCCACCTATCGTGGCAGCCGAGGAACTCCAGGCATTGCGAAGCAAGTTCAAAGGCCTAAATATTTATTGTAGGAAGGAGTTATTCTTTAATAACTGTAGTAGGCTTATGGGCAGCCAGGAAAAAGGTGCTGGAGGAGAGTTTATTTTTATTTTAAACAATTTTAATGAAGAGGATAGATATCCGATTGGAATCCTGTAGTAAAGTTGTTCACAGCAAAATTCATTGAAGCAGACATGGCAAGTCCTCAACTCGCCCCGACCTGGAGGGGGGAGGTTTATTACTAAAACCGTTGTGTACGATTGGTTTTCCCTTTCATTACTGAAACTGACAGCCAAATTTGTTTCTTACACTCGCTTCTCCTTTGGCAGGAATGAACCGAAGCAGACTACGAAAGCGCCCTTACCTCTTCCCGAGAGAAGAAAAAGAAGACGGGCCCATCCCTTCAAAAAATAATATGCTTCACCCAGTTTGGAAAGGGTGATCCCTCTCAAACGAAAATGAAGGATGCACCTTCCAGAAGACAATGCCCAACTGAGTTTAAAAAAAAATACTTTTTATGAATATCGAAGAAATTATACCGCTTGGTGTTTGTTTGTGTTTATTGTATTTTTTTGTGTTTGGCGGAACGACAATAAATATAAATTATTGTCCGAAGTCCTGAAGGTGTTTTGTTTTTTAATTGTCTTCGAGCTAAAAGTTTTGGTTTTCATACCATGAGAGTAACTACTCAGATCTATAAATTAAACAATCATTTCGATAGTATCAACTGGTGTGGTGTTTGTGCAATTGCGTAAGGAGATGTTAACTTATTTATTAAGCATTGTCTGAATTCCTACTAGTCTGTCATGGTTCACACCTACCCGTTCTTAAATTTATTTTCAGTTCAAAGTTTAGTTCGCAACTAGGTATTGGAGTAACATTAGTTTACAGGAATGCAATTACTGAAACTTGATAAATTTTTAATACAAATTGAAAAACAAAATACTTTAAAATCGAAAACGAAAAATAATTGAATTTTGATATCGTATAATAATGGAAATCGAGGTGTCCTTCCCCAAAATCGATCGAAATCGAATCGAACCCAAAATATTAAAACAAACCGCACCCCAAAACTCAAAGCGCATCCCCCAGCCCCCCACAGTTCATATCGTGCACTCCTCTCAGTAGCCTGAATGACAAAAAGCACCAGGTAGCATGAGAGGGTCGTGTGATCAACGAGTTTTGTTATACCAATGAAGAAGCACGGAATCAACTGATAGTAAAAAAAAGGGCTACAAAGAATAAGAAAATAAAGTGTTGGACAGGAAAGCACGAGAGGAGGGGTAGAAGAAGACGCAGACTTCGATGCTGAAAGACTACCCAATACCACCAGGGTAGTCTATTGGATCCCACGCGGGGAGTGCCCAAGTGGGTACATTGGAGAGACAAAACGTCGGATTTGCGTCAGAGTTAAGGAGCATTGGGAAGCCACCCTTGAAGAAGACAAAAGTAATGCAGTGGCCATGCATTGCAGGAAATCTAAACACCAGATTGACTGGGAGCAGACTTAAAATCTGGCTCAAGTCGGGTTCCAGCAAGGGGGCACACCTCCGTGCCTTAGAATCAAGGCCATTCAGCAGTGTATAGGCATGTCAATAAAACTACTGAACACACAAGAACCAGCTTATAAAACGATTAGTAACATGGTAACACCTCAATTCAAAACGAGACTGGAAGCAAGCTGGAAGAAATTCCTCCCCATCAACTACGGAAAAAGAAACAGATGAAGAAACATCGACTTAGAGCAGTGCCAACACCAGCTTGGAATGCTGACTCAAGGCCTACTGTGATGTGAACAGGAGGGAGTTTTGAATTTTTGAAGTTCGTTGGGTTTGGAAGGATTGTGAGTGTGGGTGCCGGTGGCTTAACTGTCTGACGAAGGCCACCAGTAAAGGTTGTCGCAAAAATTCGTAAGTTTCGAGGGAAAAACCTTTGAAGATCTTTGACGTTTGGTTTTGCGTGATTGAACTGTGAGAATAAATTCCGTGGATCTTAATAATAATAATATACCATTTTTTGGGATTGTAGCGCAAAAGGACGGGGAAGGGATAGATTTATCCACTTATACCCTGCCCAAATTAAAATTAATAAAAGCACATTTATTTACAAGGAATAATAACAGGTTGATACCATTGTCTTATAAACTATGAAAACTTAACATATGTGGTCAGATCAACATTATTTAGCCTCTTTTTAAAGGTAGCAAGCATTGGTGCCATGACATCAACAGGAAGAGCATTCCAAGAACCCACGACATGAGAAAAGAAAACCCTACGACAACCCTCCTACTAGTCTCCATCATTAATTTAAGGATATGACCGCTTGTCCAATTTCCTTCCCGTAATGAAAACTAATGGTTGCTACGATTTTTTTTCTCTGGATTTTATTTTATTTCCTCTGAATTTTCTTTCTCTGGATTTTATTTCTGAGGATTTTTCCCCTTTGGATCTTGATTCAAACGTGAATTCAAATAGGATTTTTTTTAATTGTAAAAATGTAAACAACGAGTTGAGAATTCTTATCACGTTTCAGATGTCTGACTCAGCAGCTGGCAGGCTGTGCTCATGTTTTAAATGTTATTGTATATTAAAAATTTATTACTATTATTACTTTAAATTTTAAATTAATTTTTTTCACCAACAGTGTCATGAATGAGCTCTAGTACTCCTTTACTCAAGAGCACCATTAACTATGTCAGGCCGTAATTTAACATTTTAAAAGTTTCAACTGTGTTGTACCAATTTAGTTATATCTTGGTGTAATTTAATTATCAACATTGTAAACTCATCAAGCATTGAAAATGAATGTACTTGGTTGCTACCGTGACCACTACTGACGGTGAAGCAGTGATTTGTCAAGAAACAAAAAAAAAAAAACTTGCACCGTGGACAATACGTCGTTTCGGCAGCAATATTGATCTCAACCGGTTGTCATGGGGCAAATCACAACAGATACGTGCGTAGTTTTGGTTGCCCAAATATTGCAACACCAACACAAGAGAGGAGTATTGGACAACAAGTAAAGTGGACATGGCACAAGCAACTGTTTTATTTCTCCTCCTATCTACCACAGTTTTGCGTAAGTATGGCTTCATTTTACTCCGAGTTTAACACTTTTGTTAGTGTACCGGAAAAAAAATTAACGAATTTTATGCGGGGCAGCCTGTAACCGCTATAAACTTTAGTCGCTCACTCCTTCCCCCCCCCCCCCAGACATTGAAATTTTTTCCGCATCCAATTAATGCATAAACTAACATCCACCCCCAGAGGGCAAGAGCGATCTTTTGGTAAAAAGGGCATAATTAGCTTTTAGTAGACATACTTAAAGTGCACACTTTTGGGCCATGAAAAGTTGAACTGATGTTTCTCAGGCACTGCTGTGCCAGTCAAAAACGTAAAAAAAATTTGTCCTCCACATTGGGAGAAAATTTGTTTAAAAAAAAAAAAAAAAAAAGAGCATGTCCTAAACCCCCACCCCTGGTGCATACCTACGGAAATGCCTACTATTATGTTTTGTAAGCAGTTGACTGTAAGCCTAATCTATTTTTAATCAATATGAAATTGCCTTGAACAAGAAATTAGGGTTGATAAAAGCTCACTATGTATATTAAAACGTGATTTTTTTAATACGCTCTTACTAAAAGTTGGGAACAAAAATGCATAAAAAAAACCTCTCCCTTCTGTACAAACAAGGTTGAAATTATTGTGGGAGTTGAGTCATATTTGTGGACATATCCCATCCTTCCCCTATCCCTGAAAAAAAAAGGCTGAACCCCTTTTTTGGTTAAGACTTGAGCTGCACGACATTCATTTAAGTGGCTTGCATTTTTTGTTTTAATATCTAAAAAAAAACGCATAAAAGGTTTGCTACATTTATGGCGCAAATTATTCAGAATGGAACTTCGATTTACATTTAAAGAATTTGAAATTAATTTTAAAATTTCCAAGAACTAATCGACCAGTCATCATTTATCTCAGGGAGGGGTCATGGTTTTTTTTTTTTTTTTGACACTGTGGGGGGGGGGGGGGGGGTGCTCATAAAAATATTTTAGGCCCGCCCAAAGGGGGGAGGGTCACCCAAGAAGAAAACACTCACCAAACTGGAAGAAAAAGTAATTTTTTGACCAAAAAAAGCACTTTCAACAGTCAACATTTCTAAAAATACTGCCGGTCTGGACGCCCCCCAAACCCAATCATGAACGTTTTTTAAAAGATTTTTACGTTATGTGTAGAGTTTCATCCAGTGAATAGGTACTTTAAAAGCCTCTTCTTAAAAAAAAATTTGCACCATTTTTCATGTTGTTTTTTTCTGCTGACTCCAACTGTGTTCGTAGTGCCAATCAGTATCCCTTACATCAAAAGTTATTCTACCTTAATGAATAATGATTCTCGGTCCAAAGATGGCTTAAACAACACTTCTTGTAATGTTTTCAAGAACATACTTTAAGTCATGGATTGTTTTCCACATAATTGGGAAAAATGGGAATGTCACGCTAAATGATATTTTTCAATTACTGCAGAGGAAATCGAACCTGTAGCACAAAAAAAGCTTACTTTTTGCAGTGGGCGGAAGTTTTTTTTCAGGGTGGGGGGGGTATCGTAAATTTCATTTTCAATTAAAAAATAGTTATGACTTTTAAGCTTTATTTTTTCTGCCATTAACCAGCTTGACTCGGGTGGGCCATTTTTTTAAATCATAGGTTAGTTGCGATAGTTCAGCGTCCATCATCTTGGCTCTCACCAATCCCCTGACCAATTGGCTCTTTTCTTGTGGGATTTCCTCACAAGGCTTGTGTTTTGACTTAAATTTATTCCCAAATAATAGCCCAGGCAAGTAAAGTAAGGCCAAGCTGAAACTTTGTATGGCGATCCAATTGACCACTAGGAACACCATATTAAAATACTCGGCAATACTCACGGGAGCTTCATGGATTCCCTCCCCCTCCCCACGAAAAGGTTTTTTGCCCATAACTTCTTAACCCTATTCAGAACAACATTGTGCACAAGACAGTTTCTATTACTATTTCATATAAAACCCCTAAAATTTGGCCGTATTGCCCTAAAATGTACGTTAGCATTATAATTTGTATTAAAATTCTTGTGCTATGACGGAATAGCAGAAAAATTCAGGGGCTATGACTTTTAAACTGCTGCTGTGGGAGTTGTAGTTAAAATACTGATGTAATCAGGCTTAGATGAAAGGTGAAGATATATATTTTCGAACAAAGGTAACCAAAAACATTTACTGTAATTAGGAGCTAAGCTATGGCTTTGTCTATCCCGTGGTGCTGTGCTTCCCCCATTTATTTACTACAGGTTACATCTTTAAATTACTGCTGAGGGAGCTGTAGTTAAAATAAACTGATGTAATTAGACTTGGATGAAAGATGGAGATGTTTACTTTCGAACAAGGCTAATAAAAACAATTTACTGTAATAAGGAATTAACCTACGTCGTTTGATGTGGTAGCGCTGTACTTCCTGCAGTTTTGTATCGGAAGTTATACGTCTAAACTGCTGCACTAGTGAATGTAATTAGGCTTAGATGAATGATGAATGATAAACTCTCAGTGAAGTGTTGCGAAGGCTGGATTTAGGGGGTTGCTTTGGGTGCCGAAGCACCGGGCCACAGGCTGAAAAGGACCTCAAACGTGCCTCACAGACACGGGAAAAATAAATTAAAGTACCATTCATTTTACATAAAAAAAAAAATTGTTCAAAAAAGAAAACTCCTTTTTTTTACTGGACGGGGTGGGAGATAGGGCCACGATAAATCTTAAGCACCAGGTCTCGTATGAGGTTTAATCTGGCTCTGGGTGCTGCTCAAAGTCACATCACAGAAGACTTCAAGGCCTGGTACTACAGGAGGAAGGCATAAGCAGGACCAAAAATTTTAATGAAAATTATAATGTTACCTACATAATGTTGAATCAGGAATTTTAGGTAAAAGGAATGACTTTACGTAAAATAGTAATAGGAACTTTCTTGTGCAAAATATGATCTGAACATGTTTTTAACCGGCATTTCCTATCTCACAAATGGTTAATAGGCAAAAAAAAAAGTTATTGTGAATAGTTTGAGGCTACATGACTGGCAGAACATTAAATCATAAATTAGAAATGGAGGGATGTTGCAAGAATGCATCATTTTCGACATCATCATGGCATACACCATGACCACAGGGACTTGGCGTCACGTCACTCGTGTGCCGCATGGATACAGAGTACAATACATATAATGAAAATTGTGAACCAGCCAAAAGTCTTATAGTAGAACAATCCGCTTTTTTTTTATAATCATTATTCTCATCACTGGAACCTGCGCTGAACATCTTTATTGATAACTTGTCTCACGTTCTAAGTCATTATTTTTACCACTAGGTTGTCCAGAGTGATTTAAGCTTTTCAGTTTTCGCTATCCCAGTCAACTTCAGGTAATGGCCGGGGCATTTACTTGGATGCTGAAACGCTTCTCAGATCGCTCTGGACTACGTACAAGTACAAATAAGGATTTCGAACGTAAGACAAATTATCAATAAAGATATTCAGTGATGATAATAGCGCATAAGGGTAAAATTTAATAACGCTCAATACGGGTAGAGATTGTTTTACGATATGAATTCTGGCTGGTTTTACCTCTTTCATTCATTACGTGTATTGTACTCCGTACTCATGCGGTGTGCCAGCGACGAGATAGCGAGTCCCTATGACCATGACCAACTTCCTATTGAAATGTTTGATCCTATTCAACTTGATCTTAACATACTGGAACATCCACTCAATACATTTCTCACAGCAAATGTTGTCCTGTTTTTTGTCTTTTAGAAGTGGCAGCTGAAAAAGATTGCCTGATTGATGAAAAAAAGGGATGGGAAGATCCTGATAATGTCTACCCTTGCAAAGGAAAGGATGAAAAATGCTGCATCGAAGCCACCAAACCGAGCTGCTGTACAGACAAAAACATCTCTGTTGAAGTGTAAGATTTGTGACTTTTTAACACGTGTGTTCAGCGTGCGAGTGCTCACATACCGAGTGTGTGCATGAAACCACAAACGCACATTTACGCAATTTCCCAAACTGTTACAATGATGGAAAGCAAATGTACAGGTGAGTTTTGACAAGTCCTTTACTGGTTGGTTAATTGGAAGTCTTAAAATTAAACTACAGATTCACCAGAGTATGGCATCGGCCGATGTTTGAATGGTTTTAGCAATGGCAATGGTTTTACAGCAGCCATTCAAACATTAGAAATCCTTAATTTTTATACATCATTTTTTATGAAGTGTACTAATAGTCCATTTCAATACAATAAATTCTAACCCATAGCCGCCTAGATACGAACGTACGCCTTCAAGGCAAAACAGCTAAAAACTAAGTCCCAGCGCGAGCTTTGTGAGGGGCCCCCGGGGACCCCGAGCAAAGCGGGCAGTCACAGCCCAGTGGTCAGCGTCGTCGGCTCCAAACCAAGAGAATGCAGGTTCGAATCCGAAAACCGACCCGAGTCCCGGACTCTAAAAAAAAAGGGTCTGGAAGTTTTTTCGGGCGGTTATGGGTTAAGCTTACGGAAATTTCAGGTTTTCATTCACCATCTTCACCGCAATTTTTGATGCACAAAAATGTAATGTAGATCACCTGACTTTCTTCACACCAGAACACTAATACACATTGATAGTTTTCGACATCAAAATCAAACACTGGAAACAGTGTATAGGGGTACACCATTACAGAGATATAATTTGGGTGAGCTTTTTTTGAATATGTTGTCTACTTTGTCACTGCCTACACTGTGTAGAGTAGGCAGTGACTTTGTTTTTAAAACATTTACTTAGTTATTTTACACTTTGGATGTGCACACCACAAACTACGAAGTTTTTTGAGCACCTTGCACTACGGGCGAAATTTTGGTGATTTCACTTTAAAAGTGACTTCAAGCAGGAGCCGCTTCAAGTGATATCACCGAAAACTCGCCCATAATGAAATGTGCTGGAAGAACTTTGTACTTTTTGGTTTACGTATCAGAAATGGAAAACACTAAGTAATTGAGCTTTTCCAACGAAAAAATAAAACGGTAGTCTTAACAGTTCTGTCCAATTTGTTTACAAATTGTTACCTGCTCTTCGGGCTTTCCTGCTGTACATGAACAGAAATTGGCAAGGCCTGGGGAAAGTGAAGACAGCAACTCGCTCCATCCAGCGGCCCAACCGTGGTCTTCAAGCAGTGTTGCCCAGAAGTCACAAACACACACTCAATGGCGCTCACAGCTGCAGTGAGGACAGCCATGTTAAGTCGCTCCAACCATGACCCAACAGGTAGTTATTTCGACAGTGCTGTTTCCTAGCATCAGAATCACCACAGAAAAATTAAGTGGTGAATTAAGTGAGCGAATTCCTATATGTGTGTCGGCTCCTTGGTAATTCTTCCGTTACGGAGAATATATTTCTGTAAATTCCACTGTACTACTAAGTCAGGAGCATCTACAGTGGTACAAGAATTTGTTAGTAAAGGTCGCCACCTGTACGAGATGGCGAGAGATGCAAGCCACATCGTCAAGGTTAATTACAGTCCTTTGTTTTTAAACAATAACTGTTTAAATGCCAAACAATGTCAAAGTAATAATAAAGAAAATCAACTAACAGACGATCTGTTGTTCGTAAGTTACTCTAGCCAGCAATCACCTAGAGCGATGTTTTCATGGCACATACCTGCTTCATGCGACACATTTCAGGTTCCATTTTAGGTACCTTGGGGCAGGCACTATAATTCCGCGCCCACAGCATACTAAAATACGCACCCGTTACTCCGAGCACTTTATGAACTTGATAGGTGATTTGCGGTAGTATGTCAAGCGCAAATACACCTGACTTTAGATGTAACTTAACTCATCTGACTAAAATGTAAGGGGGACAATCGAACCTAAGCACATTTGTATGCTTTGTCAACCATAATGACAACAAAACAAAAACCAACCCTCAACCATAATACCAAGAAAGCGTATCAACCTAAATGCTTTCTTCATTCAGCCATCCTTCCTGGGCGACCCGCCGCGTCACTGTCCCTTGAGTCGGCTGTCTGTACTACAAGACCCATGTCCTTCACCCATTCATCAGCCACCCAGACATCTCGGAGGTAGTGACTAATGAAAGTATTGCAGTGCTTCCATTTCCCCGCTGTCAAAACCGATGACGAAGCAACGGCTCAAAGTTTGTGCGCCCTAATCCAAAAACAGGATTTTGCGATGGTCAGACAACCTACCATAGGCCTGATTAATCACTTCACAAATCGACAGACCAATTATCGCTGGAGCGACCGGGTCACGGGAGGAAAGGCCAGTACCCTCGGCGAACTTAAGAAAAAGCGGAATCCTCGGGCGGCTGGTGTTGGCGTTGTTCACAGATTTCGTTATAGGGTGACTGCTCACACCTGCAAATTTTAAGACTTTCGTAAAACCTTTGCGACTTTGAGGCATTACCTCAGGGCACAGACCAGACCTCCTGTTGCTGGAAGGTCCGATGACCGGGGCAACGCTTTCACCACAATGGGTGATTAGGGGAAGGGGGAAATGGGGGGGGGGGATCGTCAGGTTGTTGTCACTTGGCCCTGAAGTCTGGTGGAAGAAGGAAAGTCACCTTCCACTAATACTTCATGCACCTAAGAAATTTATTCCCTCTCATGAGCACTGCATTCTTCCCTTGGTGGGCTACTGTGGCCAGTGTGAGGATGAAGACAGTTTTCTGTGAAAGGTGTACAAAGGATGCTCTACAATATTACCAAGGATGGAAAGCAAAATGGGCTTGAGGTGTTAAATAATATGGCTGAAAACCTATTTATGTTGCCTTTCGGACTTAAATGTCTGACTGCCTATACGGGGAATTGAACCCACGACCTGTGAAGCCAAAGGCTGAAGTCCTACCATGAAGCCAAACTGACACAGTATATGGTGCTGAAGAGAGGCTTTGCAGGGTAAGGGGAAGATTCCATTCGGGGTACAAACGTCGTAGTCGAGGGGGGGGGGGGGGCTGAATGCTGAAAGGCTTGCGTAAGTCTAGAACGTACGTGTGATACACAGTGGCATTGTTTCCGAGGGTGAGAACGGAGTTGATCGTAAGCTTATACCCCTTGGTGACCATCGTTGAAAGGCCGTTTTGGAACTTCGTCACCTCTTGAACCACCAAGT
Organism: Lithobius niger; assembly: GCA_023313725.1. Classification (NCBI taxonomy): domain Eukaryota; kingdom Metazoa; phylum Arthropoda; class Chilopoda; order Lithobiomorpha; family Lithobiidae; genus Lithobius; species Lithobius niger. Next base: position 54,365 of record JAHWFP010085134.1, on the reverse strand, counting down.
TACATGTATCCATCGACTCTGAGTGGCACAATTAGGTCCACTTCATCCATTTTGCTTCATATACCTTCATGGTAGATTTTCGATGGCACTGAAGGGTACGGGGGACCACCAGAAGAGAAAATCCAAATGCCACAGAGTTCTCCTTTGAGTCTTATAGCTGAAGGTGGAGTAATTGAAGGTTCAGGTGAAGGGTCCCCCCCCCCCCATCTTTCCAATCACCAAGTGACAAGAGATCTTTCCTGAGAAGTGAGATTGGCTCTATCTTCCGAAGCTTGTCAAGATCAATGAACAACGGTGCCACTATCCCTAGTGGCGCGATCAAGATAGAGGCTTCTGGCGACCTGTGAATCTTGCTGAGAACTGCTTGCAACAGGGAGAAAGGGGGAAAAGAGATCGACATCCACGACCAGGAAATGCTGAAACTGTCCAGACCAGGCCTGATCGCCGGGAAATGGAGAGACAAAGTTCCGGAGCTGGGTGTTCGCTCTGGTCTCAAACAGCTCGACCAGTGGGTTCAGTAAGACGAACTTGTAAAGCGACGGCCACGAAAGTGGTAAGCCGAGCGGCATATGACACAATATGGATAAGGAGTACCGTCACGTTGCTTTTAGTTTGGTGTGTTAGGACATAAAAAAATTTGCTTAAGTGTTTCTAGATAGCAGTACAAATTTTTTTTCAAACTTGGAATTGGTTTTTCAACTCACAACAGAAGTTCCCCCATTTCCACTTTTTTTTTTTTAAGCAGTCCGTAGTTTGACCTTGGAAATTTAAGTGATTCATTGTGTAAGCACTACTGTACAAACTTCCTGTACACCGTAGTAGCCACAACATTTTTTTTTATCAGCCAAATTTTTAAAAAAATGCGCCAGTAAAAGTTAACTTCAAGAAATTAGTAACAAAAGTGACCTTTCTTACACATAAGCTACCCAGGACGAATGCTAATAATAATAAAGTTTTACCACAGTAGTGACGTAACGGACATTAAGCTGTAGTTTGAAATAGTTTAGAAGTTTACTATTTCAATCTCGACAGAAAGAAAACGAAGATGACTAGGTTAGTAAAGTTAAAAAAAAAATGCCTGGCCACCGGGTAACTCTTTGGACTTGTCTGCTCATACATTTTGAAAGCACTCACATTGCAAATTAATTCCACTACACAAACAACCACGATGTGAAATTGCTGTATGCAGCACCAGCGTGTGTGACCATTTAGGCCTTAACTAAGCAGGTGCTGCACTGACATTTCACACACTTTTTTAGCCACTATATTTTAAGATCTTTTCCACAAATTTCATGGTAGAAATCAAATTTCTACGGCATAAACAAAAACAAAGCTAGTGCGACTTTCAAACCACTGTCATTTTTGAAAGACTAAGGCTGCCGGAGCGTGAATTTTGGAACCGAACTAACCCAAACAAACCGTAAAATAAACCGAACGTCGAACACTTCCGAACAGAACAAAAATGTCCGAAATCAATCTACTTGTACAATAGAATTAAAAAAAACTTTGTTCACAAAAGTTCATATTTACCAAAGTACAAGTTTCTCAACAAATGTTGTTATGTTCGCATGGAGAAACTATTTTGAGCTTAAGAAATCTCTTGCCTTTACATTTTCCCTCATAACTTTTGAACAGTTAAAGCTAGGAATTTGTGGTTGAGACCAAAAGATGGCAAAAAAACCTTCAAATAGTGCATTCCAACATGAAAATTCGTCAACTAGAGGTGGAAATATGTTCGATTCGGTATTTTTCTTTTGAAATGCCGAACACCTAACTGACCCAAACACCCTCTGTTTGGCCATTGTTCGGTTCGGTCTAGCCTCATTAATGATATGTCCAGCCTTTTCTCTAGAATTTAACTTTACATTTCCTGGAATTCAAGACTTTTCAGGGTTGTGACACTAACTTTTCAAATCCAAGCACTTTCCCCGTTTTCAAGACCTAGAACCTTTACAGCTTAAACATACATATTATATTTTTTTACCTTAGCTTGGAGCAAGTCAAACTTTGGGGCGGACTCATTGGATCCCTCGTTCTAATTGGCATCATCGTCTTGTGCTATCGACGCGAAAAGAGCTGCTGTGGCAACAATGACGAACAAGGTGGATGTTGCTGTTGTTGCAAAGGCAAAAAGAATAAGGATGATGACGATGTTAAAATGTTGACGGCCATGCCACCATCTCCCGACGAAATCAAAAAGACTCCTATCGTCTAGACCTACCAGACGTCGCAGAAGTAATATAAAGCTAAACGACTTGTCTCAATAATTTTATACAGTACTCGACTACCAAACTGACTGGCGATGTTACACGTTGACGGCCATGCCACCATCTTCAGACGAAATCAAAGACTCCTCTTGTCTAGAACTACCTGACGCCGCAGAAGAAAAAACAGCTAAACGACCTGTCTCTATACATTATGCAGTAGAAAACTACTGATTGGGGAGGGCGATTTACATGATTAAATGTATGAGTAAAACAAAGAAATAATAATTTTTTTTAGTCAGCTAATGATATTGGTGTGCAGGGACTTTTGCTTGCAATTGAAAAAGGATTAAAAAACAAAGTTTGGTTTTAAAATGTTTCCAGATACAGAAATAAAGCACGCCAAGTTTCTTTCTTGTCTCACAATTGGAAAATTGCAGTTTAGCGCATTGGTATTGTATATTTTTCAGTTACGTTTAGGTATTTTATGTTTTTTTGGAGTTTGTACAATAAAACCTTAACACAATTCAATTTAAATAATAAATGGGCTTTCAAGTGATTAAAAAAAAAATCAGTCTTACCAGGTGTACACCTTCAGGCAAAGAAGGAGAAATCTTAGCAATTTTTTTGTCCACATTATTTGATGATGTTTAGCTCTGTGTTGCTAGTTGATCACAATACTTGTTTCTTTTACTTATGTTTTATGTAACAAGTAGCAGTAACTAATTTGTACTAATGTAGAAATGCGTTCGACTTTGAGACACGCAAGAGAAAAAATGTACACGAATTGCTATAAACTAAATAAAATTTAAATGACTACGAATTTTGTTTTAGTCTCCATTTCCTATCAGATAGAGAAATTTTCAAACCAACCAAATCTGCATAAAAAGATGGTGGGGGAGGGGGGATTGGGGCTTAATGGCACGTTGACAGCTAGGTCATTAGTGCCTAAAATGCAGGTCTTGCATAAAATAAGTAAAGAAAGAAACATCTTTAGAAAAAATAGGATCATACAATTTACAATTAGCCTCGTCTGCATACAAATTTTGTTTACTAACCCAAGAATGCAATAAATTCTGAATAAAAAAGCTTAGCAAGGACTTAAAAAAAAGGTAAGTGTATCTTCGTCAGAGGTTCCCATACGCTAACGGCTGGCTTTTCTCCGAACGAACGAACGTTCTCTGCTGTGGTGTGGTCTTCTGAAGAAGAGGAACGGTGTTTTCTTCCTCGAAAATTAAGTGAACTGTTGTTGAAACATTCTTTGAGGTGATAAAAGTGTTTCCTGTAATTTAATATTGTCAGTTGTGCGCTCCTGGCAGAAAAAAAGCCAGTCAAAGAGAAAGTAATAACCCCTTGTGCTCCGCACGCTGAAAAAAGATGAAAGTTTCATTGGAAGTTGATTAAAAATTTGTTAGCAATTAAAACAAATGAAATCATGAAATAGAAGCCGCATGTTTTAAGAATTACGACACATGGCCTCAACTAAAAGAAGCAGCTACAAATATTCTCCTTGTTCTGGAAGGCTTAGGTTTTGCGTCCCAGTCGTGGTGTAGGTCCTTTTTGGTTTGAGATTATCAACGTACTGTATGTTGTGTCCCCACAGGACCAGTCATAATACTGATTGTGCAACACATAATTCTTAATTTCAATGCTTTTGAAGAATTCAGCACTTCAAAATGAACCTTGAATGATGTCCTAACACAACCACTTACTTGTATTTGCATTTTTGATTAGTTTATTGAAGGTACAGGACGGAAGACACGCTGCGCTTTCCTATAATTCATGTATGCAGTGGCGTAACTAGTGGGGGGGCAAAGGGGCGATTCGCCCCTTCTGTGAGATTTTGAAGACTTATTCGGCAAATTGGCCAATCACGTTTTCCATAGCTGAAAAATTATTTACCGTCAGATGGCTGCATTTTGAGGTCAAAGACGCAACTTTCATCTTAGCTAATTTATACTTCTGTTTCTCCTTTAAATCACTAAAGTAATCAGATAACAAATGAAGAAATACGAAAACCAGTAAAGATAAACAGTATAACTCCATATTTTACTTAAAATTCCCAACATTTCTAACAAAGTATCAATAAAATTCTTCTCAAAGACGCTCAAACCCAAAAGTGAACAAATACTTCTCAGTATTGTGATATTCAAAATGCGAATTTTCGACAGGCATTTATGACTAAACTAGATGTGCCTGTCGAAAATTCGCTTTTTGAATATCACAATACTGAGAAGTATTTGTTCACTTTTGGGTTTGAGCGTCTTTGAGATGAATTTTATTGATACAAACATCCAAAGTAAAATGGTGAGTTTTTTCTTGAACAAAGTATCAGTGTTTAAAAAATACATCACAAAATTTTTTTATGCATATAATGCAGTCAGCAAAACTGGTTTCATAAAAATGTTTCCAACGGCACTTTACAAGGCCAGAAAATGCCGGAAAATAGCAAAAATGCATCAGCTTCTGGGGCTCTTATTCGGTTCTCCTTCCACACCATTCGGCTAAATGCCTAGTGTTGCCCCCTCACTACAAAATCCTGGATACGCCACTGCATGTATGCCAATACAACCATAAGGTACAAGTTTAACTGAGCAATTCGACTTAGTTGAAACCAATGCAGGAATTCCCAATGAATTTTACTTTCTGAACCTGTAACTGTTTTGAATGTTTTATTCCTGAATGTTGTATAACACCACACATGTGTTTTATGTTGGGTTAGGAAACAATAGGGCAGTAATTATTTTAATTTGGTACGGTTCTCACTATCCTTACGCATTTTCCTGTGCGACACAAAAGAAGCAACACAAACAAGCTATTGTGAGTCCCACCTTTCATTTAATCAGCTGCTTGAATGTACAATATCTTTTACTGGAAAGTCGTGTCGCATGAGAAAGCTCCCGCTATCCGCACATCTTCTGGTTGTAGTACACAGAACATGCGCTGAGGAGTGGGAGTGCTGTACGGTGCAGGGCGTGGGCATGAAGTCCTGAGCAAGTACTCTCGGCCAGCTGGCTTTGGGAAGTCGGGAACTGATGTGGCCGACCATCGTCGTTTATTTAAATGTGAAGGCGGTGGCCCCTCTTCACTTGAACTGTCTGTGTGAGTTGGGGAATCGTCAAGGAGAAGATGTGTAGACTATGGAAAAAAATATAACAAGTAAAGTAAGGCTTAAGATCAATTAACGCTAAGTATCAGACAACAACGTTTGGCAACAATGCGGCAAGAAAGCACGGAAAGATGGAATGGCGAAGCAACGAGATGAACAGAGGCATTCTTACAGCATTGTTGCCGAGCAACATTTATACGATGATACATTGCCACTCAGTTCCGAACTGCTACTACAGTGAACAAGGGACACGAGAAATTGCCTTTCCCCACCAACAATGCCACTGCTTGCAGGGCGGAAGGAAAAAGGTTATTAACATGACACCACAAATACTCCGACCACTTCTGCCAATGGATGTTGACCTTAAACTAAATGATGGTGGCTAATGAATTTTAATTGCAGTATATTGTGACACGTGAGACAACAAAAAAAGACACAAAAAAAAAACTCAACAGTGCGGAATAATTTACAAATAATTGTATTAAATTACTAATTATTGTAAAGTGAGGTTGCGCAACCCAACTTAAAATAACGCCAACCACGCCACACAACTTGTCGATAAGGATGCGTTTTTTTTTTATTTTTAGAGTAATTTTTTCCATGCTTTAGTATACCACTTGTCGATAAGGGTGCCGTCGTTTTTTCCGTGTATACCAGGTTATTGCACTCTGACTCTGCGCTGTTCATATATAGCCTGTTTCCTCCATATCCGTTCAATTTCACAAAGAAGACACTCACACTGTCTTGCTAATTTTCAACAGTACCCCTACCTGTCTTCATCAGGCCCTTTAAAGTTCTTATTAGGTCTCTGGTTACATCCTTGCTTGTTGTCAGTTGCCTGGATTTGCCAAAAGGTCTATCTTGTAAACTCTTTACCCACACAAGCCAATGGCAAAGAACCATTTAATGTAGAATAGGACGATGAAGGGCGAAGACAGCTGACTTACTGACGTTACAACAAGTTAACTGTCAACTGGACCAAAACAAACATTACTTCACCAAACCACTCTTATCTTAAATAAATATGGATGCAAACCCACTTACATTGCCTTTTGGACTTATATGTCACACTACCTGAGCGAGGAATTGAACCCATAACCTTTGAAACCAAAGGGCGACGTCAGAATGGCCGTGTCAGTATGGCTTAGCGGTAGGACTTTGGCCTTTGGTTCAAAAGGTTGTTTCAAAGGCAGTCTGACATATAAGTCCAAAAGGCAACGTAAATAAGTGTTTATCCATATTTGTTTAACACTTCCCCAGGCCATTTGGCTTTCAGTCATGCTTAATCACTCTTATCTATGGATTTGCTCAAGGCAGACCTGGTGACTATCCCTCTTGGCTTATCACAATTTTGAAGTTCTATTTTAAGTGCATCTGAAAAGTTTAAATTTTAAACTGTAAATAAAACCTTAGCTTATTTCATTTTCTTTGCATTTATGTTTTTCATAACAAGTACCGGTACTGTACACTTACATACAATTTGAAATAACTGCAAGTTTAATTGAAATGAATGACCATCAGCAATATATACGTATAGGCCGCTGGTTTTTTCCCCTACCGGATTTTCATCAGCGTTGGCCTATCAAAAAAGAAGTTCAACCTACTAACCAATACACTAAAATTTACCCAATAAACCAATGCATGAACTTCTGCTATCACCGCAACATTTCAAAGGTCCAGATGTAAAGAACAACGGCAACCAGCGATAACAGTGGTAGAAAGAAATCAATCAAAATGTGCACACGAATACAAATAAAATTCATACTTTACCACCAGTTATTCTGATTACTCTCTTCATTGTACTGGAGGATGAGGGAGGGGGAGGCAAGGGGGGGGGGGGTGCCTTGCTCTTACTCCGAGTAGTGTTAACGATCCCCACAACATCGTTACCCCACTCTGAATAAGAGCATGGCAAAACCTCCGACCCCCATCCAGTACAATGATGAGGGTAAAAAAATGTTAAATATTCCATGCCAAGAATGCAATACTTGCTCATCCACGACCAAACTTTATAGATCACCGGTCGACTCTGCCATGCGTGTTATTTGAATCCAACATTGCTTCGAAATGTAACATTTTTACTTCTTTCACATCTGAGTGGATGGTTTTCTGATAAAGCAGAATGTTCTTTCTCCGAATATTTAAAACAAAAACACTGAAGAGTGAATAGTGTTCTTTACCAGTGGTAAAGTGCTAATTTTATTCGTATCCGTGTGAACATTATGTTTCCAATTGTGTTACGCAATTCCTTGGAGTTGTATCCTACATAATGCTTCACTTACCCTCTGAGCTCGAACGAACAATTTGTGGACGGCTGCACCTGCTGTACTTCTACTTCCCCCATTTATTGTAACTTCAGGCTTGTCCAGCAATTCTCCGACTAACTTTTCCAGGGACGTAGGACAGTTTGATGCAGAGGCACCAAACTTCGTGCGTAATGACTGTGCTCGAGACACGAGCACCTCGGCCTTGGCCAGAAGTGAAATAACCTCCTAAAATAAAAAAAAAGAGCAAAATAACCCTACTTAAAAATCATTAAAGCTGCAGCTACCATTCAATTTTATGCCGAACCAATCAATAAATCACAATGTTACACTGATGATCACATAAGAAAGCAGTCAAATTCACAGATCTATTTTCAAATATCAGAAATCAACCGTTTAGGGTGAAAATTCCAAAGCTGTTTCTGCTGTGAAAGTTCATATTCAAATTTAAATCCAAGACGAAGGAAAAACAACACGCTCAATCTCACAACAAGACACACAGCACTCACGGTCTCGGCTTGCATGAACTACTTAATGAACATTTCACTTAGCATAGCCGCCACACATACTACGGGACAGGGGGTGTGTCATATAAACTTTAAAGCATAAAAGTTGATTTCTAAAAAGTTTGTATTTTGACTTGACTTACAAAGTTTTTTTTTACAGATTACTGAAATGCTTTCGACCCCGTCGGCTCCTTCCCCCAACCCTCGTTAATGATGAAGAGGAGGCAACTGACAAACCTTTTTTAACTAGTAATATGTTGGGCCAATAGACAGATTTTATTTATTTATTCATTTGTTCTTAGCAATCCAGACAACTGGAAACAGCAAAAGAACAAAAAAAAAAAAAAAAAAGAAGCAAGGAGGATAAGGAAACAAAAAAAAATTTAATCATTACTAAGTATCCTTCAAAATCCTGGAGAGTTGTGATGTCTTCTGTGTGGTCCATGGCAAGCTGGCAAAGAGTACACAATCCACGACCTTTTTTAATGTTTAAAATTTTTATTGCAAGCTTAGCTAAAATAAAATCCAAATTTCACGCCAAAAATTAAATATTTGTTGCCAAATTATATTCGAAAATACCGTTAATTCGGCAGAATTACTTTGGTCGAAGTTCATATCAAAGACGGTCACTTACGCAAAACCAAAATTCGTCCAAGTTCCAACTTGCAAATTTTCGACTTCTCTGGCAAGAGTCACGAGACTTGCACAACAACAACCGTTGTTGTTGTGCAAGTCTCATGCCTCTTGCCAGAAGAAAACTATCAGTAGATAGTCGAAAATTTGCAAGTTTGAATTGTGGAACTGTGGAATTGTGGAACTGGAATTGTAGAATTGTGGAACACGGACGAATTTTGGTTTTGCGTAAGTGACAGTCTTTGATACAAATTCATATTATGGTTAGTTTCCGTGCCAGTCAGAGGGGACCTCTACCATAAGCTAAATACAATTGTAATCCTTCTAAATTAGACAAATATTCTCGTCTCTCGCTTACCTACCTCACCCTTCATTTCAAATTCGTGTGTTTTCACTGTGTTGGCATTATCTCTGTGGCAACGTGATGGGTTCATTTTTGGCTATATTTGGGGAGAGGCTTGTGGGAAGGAGAGGTTGCAATCTGCTGCATAACAGCGATAAAGCGTGTGGCTCAATGAGCTATTGGCCCCGGGCACTCAAATGGCATGCTCGGGTACTTAACATGTAGAGAATAAGATACGTCACGTATTACTGCACATTTTTTAATTAGTGTACATTATTTTCTGAGACTGTCCAACATGATTCACACTCATCTTCACCAAGTCAAGATATTAGATCTTTTAAAACTTGATCTCACAATATCTTGCCATCTAATATCTTAACTTGGTGAAGCTGAGTGTGAATCAAGTTGGACATAAAGTCTCAGAAAACATTGTAATTTTTCACCGTAAAGAACTCCATCATTTGTTTACTGTACATTAAAAGTCAATCGATCACAATTGTAACGCTCAAATTCAAAAACAAAAATAAACACTGTACGGTATTTTGCGAATTTTCGATAGGCCTAATAGTCCGAGTGGTGTTAATTTCGGTCTCTCCTATCTTCTTCAGGCTTCCTTTCTTGTGCTTGCTTCTGTTTTACCTTGTCATGAGTGCCAGTCATGCCAGTCATGAGTGGCACTCATGACAAGGTAAAACAGAAGCAAGCACAAGAAAGGAAGCCTGAAGAAGATAGGAGAGACCGAAATTAACACCACTCGGACTATTAGGCCTATCGAAAATTCGCAAAATACCGTACAGTGTTTATTTTTGTTTTTGAATTTGAGCGTTACAATTGTGAGCGATTGATTTCGAACATTCAAAGTAGAAGATGGTTCATTTTTTCGCTACATTAAAAGTAATTACTGTACATTTCCAATCTCAAGTAGCAAACAATGCAGTCGATTGTGTAACTGCAATGGGGTCAGTATCGAGCAGTACACTCACCCAGAAATGGGTACAAATGCTGAGAACTTGTTCTGTCCAATGTCTGGCGAGTATGCTAAAATTGTGCAGTTTTGCACGTTTAATATCAGGCCAGTGCAACGCCCAATGGTAAACAACCAAAAACTGTACCTCATATTTCTTAGGATCCGCCCGAGGATTGCGGGTGGCTTTTGCTGCCCGTTCTGCTGCCTGTTCCACAATGGAAGAAAAGGTGGGTTGGAGCAGGGGATCTTCTGAAAGACAGACAAACGCATGTAACACAGTCTTAAATGCAAAATCAAGCAGCTCCTCACGCAAGTTTAAGCTACAATAGAGCAGTGACAATAAAGCCTTTTTTTCTGCGGATTGCATACCTGGAACCAGTTGTCGAGCTAGGTGCAAGGGGCACGGGACAAACTCGGAAGTAAAAACATTAGCATAGTTTGTCAAGCCAATGCTGTGACAGTGGATTTCTTGGACCTAAATACGAGTCATAATTTCAGGAATTATGTTGAAAATTACCACTAATTTTTCACAACGAAGACACCATCTATGTATTGCAAATTTTCAATGGCTGGCTGCCACTCCCTCAGGCACTTCGACAAAAGTTTTTGGCCTCCGTGTGCTCCTACATCTTCGTCTGCTTGAAATTTGTAACGGATGTTTCTCGTGGCCTCCCGTGTTTTGTGGGGCGAGTCCTCACTAGCTCATCTAGCTTCCCCTTCCTACCAAGCTATTGCTTCAGGACTCTCCCAATGATGTTTTCGACTCGGGGAAAATGTTGACCACAACTTGGCATGAAGTGGAAGCTAGATGAGCTAGTGAGGAGGCTCCCCACAAAATACGGGAGGTCACGAGGAGCGTCAGTTACAAATTCGAAGCAGATGACAAAGTAGGAGCACACGGAGGCCAAAAACGTTTGGCGAAGTGCCTGAGGAAGGTGGCAGCCAGCCACTGAAAATTACCAAGACATAGAAAGTGTCTTCGTTGTGAAAAATGAGCGGTAATTTTCAACATAATCCTCGAAATTATGGCACAAATTTTGACGAGAACTTTCACAGTAAAGCAACGAACGATGTTGACCTAAATACGCTCAACTTTTATGATTTGTTCAGCTGTCACAATTTTCACAAGTGGAATCTTTTCTTTTCCGATTTACAACCTTAGTATGTGTTTTTGCAGCGTAAGGGACTGAACAAAAAAAAATTTTTAGGCCTAAGAAATCCGTTCTCACACGAGTCGGCTTGACTAAAGACGTCGTTTTTTTTACCTTCATTTTCATCCAGCGACACTTGCAGCAAGCTGAACAACCGGCTCTGGGTGCCATCTTAAGACACAGTATACCGTTACTGCTCTTTAAGGTAAGTGCTCGTGTATGGCAAAGACACAATTTTTAATCAGCAACGTACAACATATTCAATATCACACCAACGTAAGGAGTAAACCTAAAAATGTACGACATTCTTGCATTAAATGAAGAAACATAATGGAGCATCGCATTACATTTAAGAGTACAATCTGGCGATACATTTTTCAACAATCAAAAGATTGGCAACTGCCGTTTACAGTGGCTTATTGCAAACCATCAGAGCACCGGATTGCATGGAATTCCACGACAGTTTTGCTCTCCTCCAATTCTCTTCAAGGAGGGCATCTAAGGGCCCTTGAGGATTCTCCTCATGAACCTGACTGGTGCCTCCTGCATGTTGATGAAACAATCAGTGGTTCTGGTGTGAAAGCCAAGCTTGACAAGCGGTGGGGCTTGGCAGTGTAAATGTATATACATCAGTGCGACTCTAACTAACGCGTCGTCTGCACGATGGTAGCCACAACCATGTAACGTTCGTTTTCAAATTTGCGCTTCGTTGCGTACTGCTTTGATGAAGGTGAACGGCCTTAAAACTTCACTGAAAATTTAAAGAGGGAACTTTTGGTGGTTCTTGTTGAACTAGTGGAATTTTCCCAATGGTGGTAGTGTGCAATTCTTCTTCGTGATACATTTTTGTGTACTACAACTGCTTTATTAGTAGGCAGGGTGTTCATTTTATCATGATCAAAACACTTCGATGCCACCGTTATACCGCACACTATGATTGTTTGTGTGATACCCATGATTTGTAACATGCACTTAATCGGTTACTCCACAACACGTCTGCATTATTTCAGATTACTATTGTTACTTTCGTTTTATTTAGACTTTCATTTACTACATTTAATGAAATCAACTTTTCATCCCTCAAAATCATAATTTTTCAGCTAAAAAATTAACTAAGAATCTTCCAATAGAGTGAAAATTCTCCATTTACGCATACTTCACACTCCCGATAGTTCCTTATCTAGCAAATTTTCGACTGCAGGCTCTTCGAAGGTAAGTTTATCTTCTGTTTACATTCTTCGTTGTGAATTCGATCGCCATCCGAGTTTGAGATCGACACTTCGCGTAGCCTCCCTGTATATTCATCATTGGTCGTTTGCAAAACATACCACTGATGAATATACAGGGCCCTTCCTCCCCTCAAGTGTGTAACTAAATTTGAGTCGATCAGAGAAAACAACTGAATGCAAAATGGAAACTACAGAGGTTGGGAAAGGCCTACTGAAGACGTGAGGCTTGGCAGTGATGAATGGCCCTCTAAATTCGGGAGGCTACGCGAAGCGGCGATATCAAACTCGGATGGCGATCGAGTTCACAACGAAGAATGTAAACAGAAGATAAACTTAACTTCGAAGAGCCTGAAGAAGAATGCGGGCTGCAGTCAAAAATTTCCTAGATAAGGAACTATCAGGAGTGTGGAAGTAAGCGTAATATGGAGAATTTCCACTCTATTGGAAGTAAATTTAATGCAGTGTTCTACAGAAATGAGAATCAACGTTACGGACTTTTTTGTGGAACTAAGAAGCTTCATACATTAAATAAATTAGTGCTTTACCCAAAGTGATTCACTAATGGGAACCTTTTTGTCGCCATTTTCTGGAAGGTTACGTCAGGACGTGTGGATCACTCACTTCTGGACAGAAGATGAGAGGTCAATCTCTCTAGGAAGACAGACGAGCGATCACTCTCTCCTGGTAATTGTATGGTCATTGCAGCGTGTGAATGCATCCATACATGTAGTTAGTAGTTACTAGTTACGAAAATTTTCGTGGTTAGAAATTAGTTTTAACTGGGAATTGTGCAGAGTTTTGGAGGAGAAGAAGAAGAATAGAAGGTGTCGGCCAATAAGCTTAGAGCTTTCGAAGGCCCAAGTGGCAGATGCAAGGGGAAGGTACCACCATCACGACAGTTGTTTTTTGCCGCACAAGGGAGGAAACCGGAGGAAACCCTTGTGCAAAGGGCGGGAAACAACCGGAGACAAACCCGTACATGTACACTTCCCTTCATCAGGATCGTACCCGGGTCGTACCGTCTACGTGGTACAACAATTGTAGATCATCCTCAAGGCAGAAAAATGTGATATTCCGAAGCTATTTAAAAAATCCGTAGAAGTTTTTACTTTGGAGTTTGACATTTTGTGAATTGTAGTACGATGACGCTATATGCAAACTATATGCAAAAATTAAGTCTTGGTTTGTGAATTTTCAACAGTCAGTCATTCGTTTGTCTTCGTCCGGCATTTAAACATGTTTTTCTACTCGACCTACACCACTGTCATGTTTGTTCGTAGCCGAGATTACATTTTCCGATGCGGACCACTGATCTTTACGAGCGAGAGGAGATTTCAAGAGGAGATTTTTCACTATGGGGTGAATGAGGCGTATCGTGGGGCAAGGGGCTGAATGTTCATTAATGATTTTCCTTGTTTTTCAAGGTGTTGAATGCCTATAGATGACCTAGATTGTCTTTGGTGGAGTTTGACGTTAAAAGAGTCGATGCTTTGCCCAGGTTAATGTGCGGGTCGTCTCTACTTGGTGAGCTGCGATGCCATTTTTTAGATTTTTGGTGTTGGTTGCTGTAACGTGGTCATGCATTCTGATGTGAATTCGTCGTCTGGTTTCACCTATATAAATGGCATCACATTCGTTGCAAGGGACTTTGCAGACTCCACTTCTTGTTCGAGGGCAGTCAGCTGTAAGTTGGTCACATGTGGGTTGCTTTGGAGCTGTAGGTTGTGCTACAGGTGGTTCAGGGGTGATTGTCTTAGTAGTGTTGCTTTTGGTCTGATATTGGGTGTTCTGTTACTACTGGTTTTTTGTTTGTTTCTGTTAAGGTGGGCTTGGCTGGTTTGGGTTTGGTTGGTATCAGGGAGGTCGTTATTGTTGGGACGGTTGGGCCTGTGTTGTAGCTGCTTCTTTAGGTTCTGGGAGTTTTTGTACTAGCACAAAAAATTTTTTTTTCTAAGAATGTGTTGAATGGGTTCCGAAATATTCCGTACGTAGGTGATAGCAATCCTATTTGGTATGTCTTCTGTTTGTTTGGGTTGCTTCTGTTTATTAGGTTGATGGATCGCTTGCTTAATGTCTTTATTGAGGAGATGTGCTGGGTGTCCGAGTTTGAGAAATTTTTCTTTTGTTGCTCTGATGTGGGGTTGAGCCAAAGAAGGATGTGAAGAGTTTGCCACAATTCTGTTGAACTCCTGGTGAGGTACCACTTTTACAGGGTTCAGACAATATTTTAATTCTCAATTTCCCTGACATTTGCACGTTTTCCAGGCGCATCAATGACAATTTCCAGGCGTTGAAGGAAAATAATCCCAACATCCCAGAAAATAGCTGTTTAGAGACTATATAGTCTAGATGGGACTAAACACATTTTCAACACAGATATTGGCACTAGCCGGGCCTAAGATTTGATTTATTGAAATTATATCGAAAATACTTGAAAGCATTAAAGCACAAATTAAATTATTTGCTACTAGCCTAGGATTTTGTTTCGATCTACTAATTCAATGTAACTTACAGATCTGACACAAAGGCATTTTTCAAATTTCCCTGTATTTTCCCTAATTTTCAACAAATATTCTAGTGTTCCCTGAAATTTCCCTGAGACTTTGGCTCCATTTTCGTTTTCCCTAAGATTTCCAGGTTCTCTAGGTTTTCCAGGTTTTGTCTGAACCTTGTTTTAGTTGGGTGGTAGGATGTCCGGATTTGTAGTGAATGCCTGTGTGTGTGGCCATGGGTTTTCGGTATGGTTGAAAAGTGACATGGTTGGTTTCTCTGGTGACAAGGATATCTAGGAATGGGAGTTTTTGTTTATTTTCGATCCCACTGGTGAATGTGAGGTCTTCGTGCCAGTTGTTGAGTAAGTGGAGGATTTGCTGTGCGTCTTCTGTTTGGTGCATGTAAAAAATGTCGTTGACGAACATGACCCAGAGTTTGTGATTGGGGTGGACGATAAGAATGGCTTCGTCGACAAATTGCATCACAATTTCCGCTAGTATAGGCGAACAAGAGTACCCCATTGGAGCACCTTTTTCCTGCAGGAAGGTCTTGTTGTCAAATTCAACGTAAATCATGGAGAGCACTAGCTTGAGGAGAGCTCTGTCAGCTTGGTGCTCCTCCTGTGGGATATTGTTTCTTTCAGCTGCGCAGCCGAGTGATCGCAGAATTAGTTTGTGGGATAGGCTGGGAAAGAGCTGCACTACGTCAAACAAGGCAAGTATTTCTCCTGCTTCGAGATTAATTGCTTTAAGTTTTTCAAAAAATTCACCTGTGTGTCTCAGTCTATGTTGACCCCAAACGTATTTGGTGAGTCTTTTTGTAACTTCCCAGTCTGTTGGTTGAATAGGCAAAAGGAGGTCACATCAACAAAAGGAGGTCATATTCAACCATCAGACTGGGAAGTTAATGAACATTCAGCCCCCAGCATGCCCCACAATACAACGCCTGATTCACCTCATAGTGAAAACTCTTCTCTAGAAAAGTGCAAAAAGATCACGAGCGATACTTGCACTCTCGCTCGTAAAGATCAGTGGTACGCATCGGAAAATCTGATCGCGGCAACGAACAAACATGACAGTGATGAAGGTCCAGTAGAAAAACATCTTTAAATGCCTGACGAAGACAAACGAATGACTGTTTGTTGAAAATTCGCAAAACCAAGACCATAAGTTTTGCACATAGTTTGAATATAGCGTCATCGTACTACAATTCACAAAATTTCAAAGCTAACAATCAACTTCAAAAAATGTGTTTCAACAATTTTTCAAAGGGTTTTTTTCCCCGCTTTTTTTCAAGGGGAAAACTTTAACCTAGAACTACGGCGATACCCGGAATAATTTTCTGTCTTTCGGCACCTTTCTCACATTTCTAGCCTTCCTACTTCCGGAGGAGAAGACGTACATATAAATCGACAAACCAACCGACTGTAGTTTTCAATGATTAAGATTGTATCGTATCAGTAAAGTAGCTATTGGTGCAGTCATACTAATTATATAGGAAAGCAGGCAATCAATTTTCTTTTAAAGAAGATAGTTTTTTCCTTTCAAGTCATTATTTTTTAAATGCGGTGCATCAGAACGCGTTACAAGTTGCACTCTTTTCACTTCTTTATACAGTCAATGATATTTTCACAGTGGCGGTCGGTTACCTGCTTTGGATACTGTGGAAAGCGCAGCATGAAGCAAGACAGGCAACACCTGCAAAGCCACTTGTGCAGGGGTAAGAAATTCCATCCACCGCAGCACTTTTTCTGCTTCTTTCGTGTCGTCGAAAAGTCGCCGCTGGCGTCTTACGGGAACTGCCTTTGCTGTATCCCACGCTTCCTCCCACACATTGCCTGGTAACAACATGCGTGCACTTAGATGACCTACATCGACAAGAGAGATGTAAACAACTGAGAATAGCAGAAAACTGAATTGGTAACATAAATGAATTAAAAATAATGGTACAAACGAAATGCACAATGGAGCCAATATTATGAATTCCTAAGAGTGCTAAGTTGAGCACCAATAATGAAAAACCTTTCAAAACAGAGATAGTACTAAGTGGCATCTGTGATTTTCGACAAACCACGGACGGGTGTAATACAATCTGTTTGTTTTTTTTCAGGCTTCACTTCTACAATTTTGATGGGCGTTTATTTATATTGTACCGTGCAGGATTTCACCGGCGGCAGTTTTCACTACGTCAGTTACAGCAGTTTCCAGCTATGGCAACTGCTGCAGAATTCAAATTGCGCACAGTACAATATAAATAAGATCATCAAAATCCTAGACCTAACGCATAAATAAGATAAACGAACTGTATTCCACCCATCTGTGGTTTGTCGAATATTTGCAGATGCTGTTTAGTATATCTTTTAAAAAATGGGCGTAAATTTAGTGTGAAGGGTGCAACTCCGGGAGAAGGAGGTTCCTGTTACTAACATTTCCAACCCGTCTTATCCAAGAGACCCGACCTGGCTTCCAAGCTTGACTAGAAGTGGCGTATGAGACAAAAGCGAGTTATATAGCTCAGTGGTTGATCGGGCAAATTTGAAACCAGTGTGCTCACGCAATGTGATTGTCGTTTGTTTGTGCCGGTTTCTACTGCTGATGATGGTTAACAGGTGACTGTAGTTGTGTAATTTTACAAGACTAATTGTTTTTCACACAGTCAAGTTTGTTCCATTGTGTGGTTATTGTGTATTTTTTTTTTGTATTGTGTGGTTTTTTTTGTATAATGTCCATTGCAAGTCACTGTAAACATTGCTTACCGGTCTTATCCACAGCAGGGATTAAAAAAAAAGTTATCACCCATTCTTTAGAAAATGAAACAAAAAATTGTCACCTTCAATTACTTTACGCGTTTAAATAATCACATATGGAAGCCCATTAACTGTCTGAAAGTGACTGATAGTTTATTTTTTACAGATTCAAATACCAACATCTAACGGATAACATTTTTCTTGGCTTTGCCAAAATATTTTACTGGTCAACAGCAACTTATTCCATTGACGTTTCTTGCACTAGGTATGGCACTTGATTTCCTAACTACCTACAAAAAAAAAAAAACATACCTTTTGTACCTTCTTCCTGGACCCAATCGCGAGGAGAATACCACCGCACAAAGTCTTCAAGACAACATTCTGGATTAGCTGCCTACAATCAGGACAAATAAAATACCATTCTTTAGGCCGTGAAAAGAAATAAGTTTGTTTCTCGGGTATTTTCATTCAAAAAGTAACCAGGCCACCAGGCTTTTTATTTTATTTTTTATTTTATTGAAAGTAACTCAAGTCTTACTTTCAACTGCTGAAAACACTTGCATTTTAATTTTACGGAAAAACTTGCAAAACACTTAATTTTACGGAGCTGAAATGTGGTTAATTTAGGCTAAATAATACTTATTTTCAGCAAACTGAATTGCTTTTCCTTGTAACGGTAATAAATTTAGCTTGAACTAGCAAATAAAAAGCATCGACAAGGGGCAAATTTGACCACCAGGCAGGGCCTGAGAAACAACTAATTTTTTTTTCGTAGCCTTAGGCAGTTCATCTTGAATTGTGTGTTCATATCCCTTTTCAATTTGTGTGACCATGTTTTTTCTTTCTTTACTTTTATCCTCTAGTCCATTTTTTTGTGGAGGGTGAGACACCGACTACCATATCTACGAAATGTAACACAGAATTACATACAGTATTTAATTTTTTTTAGCTGTTTCCCTATCCTTACGAGGAAGAAATGCTTAATGCTATACCGCGGCAAAAAATAATTAATACGGTCACTGCTCATGCTTGAAAGTACTGTACACAGCCTTATTCGCTGTAGACAACACTAGCTGTTAAGTGACAGAAACAAAACAAAAAAGGGTTGAATACCACAAGCTTTTTGGTTTTGATATTGACTTGAAGCAACTCTTGGCTTAAGTGGCACTATCACCGATTGAAAGTCGGTAGAAGCTGGCAACATCTAGCGAAGGAATGTACAACGGCATTTCATTTAACGAAACAAACAACCAACGACCTCCTTAATTATTGAATAAAAATTTGGTACGTCATCAAGCTCCTGGGTGCAAGCTGTAAAGGTTAACAATATATCTGCCGCTAAATAGCGCCATGGTATTTTCGTTCACTTTTCAATCTGTGATAGTGCCACTCTCAGAGTGGATAGGTATGCGGGGGCACGGACTCTCTTTTTGAGTTGTCATATTGAATTATTGATGTGAGGTTTTGTTTCAGTTTTAGGGTTGCGAGAGCATAGAATGCATTACCTGAAGAAGTTAGGTGCACACCTTCGCTAAGTGCTTTAAAACGTTGCTTGTCTTCGTGCAGTGTCACGGCATAGAACCTGCTCACGGTTTCACTTTGTCCTCTGGGACGCTTCACCATGTGAATTCTTTACTTATACTTTGTATCTTCAAGGCATAGGGCCATAAAAAATATAAAGTTTGGTTCTTAAGCAGTTTCTTCCTCTGTAGTTACCAGACTTTTTACTTTATTTTTTCGAAAGTGACTACGTCTGTGTTTAATGGATGACAACCATAAAAATCATAATACTACAGAGCTGCAAGTGCTTACACACAAGTACCTGTTGAAACAACTGTGAGGAGTTTTACTTTGACTCCAATTACTTGCCATGATTGACGGAAAATAGCGTAAATTTTCGTCCATCATGGCAACCACAGGTTACAAACTAGTACCTGGCTAGTTGTTTGGCTTCTTATGCTTCATGCTTCAACCTACATTTTCGTAACTGATTTGTGGTATTTTCTGAATAGCTTAACAACTTTCGAAAATAGAAGAGATTCGTTTTACTTTAATTTCAAGGAATTTTAAAAACGCAACAAAACTCACACAAAACCAAATGTCAAATCCACACAACTACGTGTAGATGACTTCTTTTTCGGTGGATGAATACTGGGAATACCGCAGTCTTCAACCTTCTTCAGGAACAAATACAACAACTAGCTCTTACCTATAGACACAGACACGATGCAGCATTTAAATTTCGTTCTATAGCTTCGTCTTTTCGGCTGCTGTAGACGGTTCCGTCTCATTGGACTCAACTGGTGGAGGGAAAGGAGCTTGCTACAGGACGTGGAAAGGCTCCCTGAGGGTTCTGGAGTAACTTACTAACTTAAAGATCTGAGCAAACAATGCATGTGGTTTCATACTTTGAAATCCGTGATTCATCCTAGCACAGAAATGTTGATACGGTTTCGGAAAGTGGAAAGGAAAACATTGCTTGTCGAAAATTAGCGGAAACACATTTTTTCTTTATATTTTTTTGAAACAGCGTTAACATTTCTGTGCTACGATGAATAACTTAATGACCCCCTTGTGTGTGGGTTGTAAGTTCGAGAGGCATTTATGCGCTTGGTAAAAATGTTGGGTTGTTTAAACAATGAAGTGCTTAAAGGTGTGAGTCACGGTTAAAGTTAAACTTGAAGAATGTGGAAGACTGCGGTGTTGCCAGTATTTATCCACAAAAACCGCATCACCATTAAAAAAAGTGAATATTAAGTTCTATACCATTAAACAATTTACCTTAAAAGCCTCCATGTCTGAGAGAAGGCATGCACTTTGCATCTTGGCTCGCAGCTGGGCACCTTCAGCATCTGTACCCAACTGAACCAATACCTCAGCTTGCTCCTCTAGAAGATCCTCCGTCATAGGAGTAGGTTCCTGAAAATACATAAAATTTAAGACGTGTTGAAAATCCTGTTATACAAATTAGTATAAGTTACCTGCCTTCCACACAGGCATACTTAAGTAGTACCTGAGTAATGGGAATGTACATGGGTTGATCGGGATGATTTAAAAGCCGCAAATCGCCGCATCGACGAAGGCGACCTTCGGGCTGGTGAGTCAGGGAGTCCCGAAAGGAGCCCTCCGACACGGCGTCCACCGATGACGGGCGGTCAACGCATTCGAAGAACTCGTCATCCTCTTCTTCCTCATCCTCTTCTGCTGAACTGTCGTGGTTTATGCCCAGACGACGGTCCATCGAAGCCCACGAGGCTCGGCGTTGACGCTGCTCTCTGGCACGCCGACGCTCGATGCAGCAATTGAGCATCTACCAAAAGATTCCAACAATTAATCATCAGAAGAAAAACTGGTATTATATACCATTTTTTTCCCCTGCAAAGTACATTTGAGTGGGGCTGGGAATAAAGTACCACAAAAGTGACTGGGACTGAACCGTTTAACAGTTGATTGCGAGTACCACAATTATGGCATAATATTGTAATGCATAATTTCCACGGTTTTGCTGTTTGGTTTTCAATTACTGATAACACTTATCTTATCTTGTATCACTTACAGGAAGTCTATTGAATTACAAATAAAATAAAAAACAGCAAGTGGGGAAGGGGTTAAGCCAGTTTAGTTTCACAAGCAAATCTGGATAAAACAATACTAGGAAGTGTGGTGGTATACACTCAGCATATGGTATCTTCCTTTAGATAAGTATCTTAGATTCAATAATCGATTAATCCTTAATTAGGGCACATTTCTAATATTGTTTTCGACACGTACGCGTGAAACTAGACTTTTTTCCCATGCTTAACGCTTGAGCGTGAGCATTTACAATATTGCAGCAAGTTGGTCAACGCGCACGTTTTGATATTTTCAAGCGTCAATGCGAATATCAACTGAACCTACGCCAGTGAGCGACGCTCGCACGCTTAGTTGTTGCATGCTGGGATAGGAAAATGGCGGCATCAACGGATTCCATCGGTGCCACAAGAAAGGAAAACGTGGTATGCTAAAAGGTTGAATGCTCAAAATAAATGGCCAAATATCTTAATACTTTGACCGTATGGTATCGAATGTTGCCGTTGTAGAAGTGTGAAGTTGTGAAACAGAATAGTTGGATCGAAGTAGCGGCCAGCATTAGCAAGCTCACGTGCCTGCTCACGCCTTTGATTTGTAAATGAAAGAGCGTTTGCCTTAGCATGACGATGTCACGAGCGGGCAAAGCAGAGTGTCCAGGCGCACTGATGTGCTCATGAACTGGCGTACACATCGCGTCGAGTGTCACGCTCACGCGCAAGCGTTTATGTACGAGGCCTTACGCTTTGTCAGGAGAGCTTTGCCACTCATACAATAAACACAGCAGCCACATATGAATGCTAGCTACCTACAAAGTTACTGTGTTTCTCCCATAGACGTGCAGCTTGTAGCACTAATGCTCATTCTGGCAAACACGAATACAAGTGTGCACTGGAGATGTGTACTGGCAATGAAGAATACCGAGTATATAGATGGCAAAGCCCATGACTAGCATAATTAACTGCATAAAATGCCATCTAGTAAAACCATTAACTGTAATACTGTTATGACGAGTGTGGAGGAAAAGTCAAGTTGCATATTGATGGCACAAACTAAACGGATCACCTCGTGCCAATTTGCGACTCTTACTGATAGTGAAAACTGCTCGCCTGCTTTCCACGACTCTGCTCACCTAACACATTAATGTGTACGTTTTAGTTTTAGTTCACATTAAGAGCAAAGTTTGGAGATGTTGAAACAATAGGGACAAATAAAGGGAAATCCTATCTCGTTTAATGAGTCCAGAAATCGTCTTCGGACAGCCCATTACAGTTTCTTGGAATGAGTTTTTTGAGCGTTCTTTATAGTATTCCGTGACAGGAGTCCTCCAGAAAGTGACTTAAAGGCCACTCCATGCAGGACTCCTGCGAAAAGGAACCATATCTTCGTAAAAATAAAATCATCAGTAAGCTAACCTTAAAAGCCAACTCTAAAATTATTGCCATATCGGCAAGTAAGTACGGGACTCAAGTTATTGTTACCTGCAATTTTTGATGAAGCAAACAGCATCCTAGATTTGGGACTCCAGCCTCCAATCTGTAACAGAAAAGAAAATAATAATGTTAGTACAATGCTATCAGTACACAAAATTCAGTAAACACACAATGCAAAAAATCCAACCACCATACTTTGAATTTCGGTAAATAAGTACAAAAATACGATGCTTAACGTCAAAACGTCAACACGAATCAATATTCGTGCATTTTCGATAGGCAGATGACAAAAAATTAAAAAGGTTTCGTCCTCCTATCTTCATCACACTACTTTAAAACGTGTTTTCTGCTGTTTACATCACTGATCGACACTTGCTCCGTTGAGGATGCTTTTTAGACACGGCGAGTCACGTAGCCTACTGCATGCGTCAGACCTCCCATGCCATCTATCAGTAGTAAAATAGAACTAATAACAAAGCACGTTGTTGGGTTACAATACAACTAGCTGAAAAAAAAAAAGGTCCTCAGAAATTTTCAGGAAGGCAGGGGGCCTTGTAGGGCTTTGCCCCTTAAGCCTAGTTCCTTAAATCCGCCACTGGTTACAGCGACCTTAATTACAAGTGATGTTGCAATCTATACACGTACACTACATTACATATATACCTAGCCTTAGAGTAAACTAATTAGTAACACAGGCCTGGTCAGAACACAGGTCAGCCTGTTACATGGCCACTTAAATGTTTTATGCAATTTAATCAAATTACACGGAACGTTTGACGTTTTGCAAATCCCAATTACATTGCTGAGAAGAAATACGCAGGGAGTGAAATCCATTAATAAAGGATTATGGAATGAGCAAGCTTCGCCGCATGTACGACTTCATGTAATGAAACGGTGATTTACCGTCCCATTGCACAGGAAATAAAATGGATTTAAGATTTATCTGCGAAACGGGAATTCCCATTTTGCAGAATCAAAATATTCTTTAACATTGGAGAAATTAAAGATGATTTCCTAATTGAAAGGAATTTGTGATCAGTTGCGGTTTCTGACGTTATATGCCTGCAGCTGCAGTGAGCACGGCAACGCGAGCGAAGCATGTGATTTGTAAAAAAAAAAAATTATCCATGTGAAACGGGAATTCCCGTTTTCAACATTCACCAATGTCATCGCCAAACGCAAAATGGCGAGGTAAATTCTATAATTGACGACTTGGATGTTACAGCTAGCCTACTCGCCAAATGGTGAATGATTAACAAACCCCGATGCTTAAATTATCATATTTCAGGAACCGTATTAGCTAGAAACATGCGGTTTGCGGCATTGCTTGCAGAATTGAAAGAGCTCTCCAGGCAAGTATACAATACTGACGCTAGCCAGTTTAGCTGATTGGAGAGTTACATTAATGCAAACAACATTTAAGCATAAGTAGAAGCAAACTGCTGAAACTTAACCCCTTGCCAGACCTGAAAAATGTATGCCCCCCCACCTAGAGTGCCCCCAAACTCACCCCCCCCCGGGAAATAATGACCGGTCCCTAAGGTTCACTTAGGTGAAGTAAATAGACGCTGCAACAAAATAACTTCGAAAAAAATCACAAATTATCAAATTATGTCAAACAGAGACGAAAATCGAGACCAATAAACGTTTAAGCTCCTTTAAAGTAGTCCACATCAGCACTTATTTATTGTCAAGATTAAAAGCGTCTTAAAGGAATGTCTCCATCCATTGTTAAAAAACACTTTAAATGCAGCCCTGAGGCTAAGCAAACGTGACTCGCTCCCCCAAGGACTACTTCCAGCTTATGACGTCATACCATCGCAAACGTGCCTGCAAGACAACATTTGGAAGAACGCGTGGTAGCGTGGGGGTAGCTGCGGAATCCCCACAACACTACGTTTGCAGGGAAGCCCTTGCTGCATATACTACGAAGGTGAGTCCATTAAAAATCCTACCAACGATCGCTGAACCCTATTGATACGT
Organism: Lithobius niger; assembly: GCA_023313725.1. Taxonomy (NCBI): domain Eukaryota; kingdom Metazoa; phylum Arthropoda; class Chilopoda; order Lithobiomorpha; family Lithobiidae; genus Lithobius; species Lithobius niger. The sequence goes on along the minus strand of JAHWFP010085134.1, from coordinate 29,737 downwards.
TACGATTTGAAGGCTTCGTTATAGAGAGGCTCCCAAACGCAGACCGAGGATGAGCTGAACGAAACCACCAAGACCTCGTTTTGACGTTCGAATTTTAACCTGTATTTATTACTGTGACGTCACAATCGCACGCGCTACAGTCGAGATTATGTAGATTGCGTAGATTACGAGATGAGGGTTTATGTGCGTGTATGTGTTTGTTTACGTGTGTATATGTTTTATAATTAACACCTACTCTTTAACGGTATAATTCTATTTCCGGGAAAAAAATCCGAGTATTTCCAGGCCTTAGCGGAAATTTTAGGCCTGTGCTACCATGCAAACAATGCCATAAACATTACTCCATACCAGTCTCCGGTACCACGACGCCCACAATATTAAAGGGGCATTGCCACCAAATGCCAAACTGCAGCATCTACAGCCATTTGCCACTATCTAGTTTTGTCTAGCTCTTACTTTCAACAGGCGAAGGAACACACAAATGAATTTCTATTTATGAAACAAACAAGCTACGTGCCTCCTTAATTATTGAGTGTAAAGTTGGTGCGCCCACGTGCACCAGAAAGCAAGCGGTAAAGTTAAGCCTAACGTAACAACGGACGCTTTTTGCTAGATACCAACAGTTTTGAAACGCCAATTTTGAACCACTATATGGGCGCCATCTAATGACAATGACATCGTTAACCTTGACCGCTAGCTTCCTGGTGCACGCGGACGCACCAACTTTACACTCAACAATTTAGGAGACTTGCGGCATGTTTGTTGTGTAAAAAGAAATTTCTTTGCGCATTCCTTCGCTTGTTGAAATCAAGTGTTACATAGAACTAAATAATGGTGGACGGCGCTAGACGCTGCATCCTGTTATTCGGTGAATCTGCACGTTTAAACCTTGGTTAAAAGCTAGACAGGTCTGTTGGTTTAAATAATTTTATACCGTGAAACATTTAGCTGGAGGATGATTTTGATCTTTGTGGTGCCCTCTGCTGACAAAAACTTGAACGCATAATGAATTATTTGTGAAATTGTGTAAAATTTCACTTTGAAATCTGTCTGCACGTCAGACTTGGAAAGAGGATTACCCGTTTTACCGAAAATTAACCCCTGCTTGAAATTCGGCGAAAGGGAAATTCCCGTTTCTCCGAATCAAAAACGTTCTTCAAAAATTTAAAATTAGAGAAGCTAAAAAATCATTCCGTACTTGTAAGGAATTTGTATTCAGTTGCTGTTTCTGATGTTATATGTTTAGCCGCATCGAGCGCGGCAGCATTTTGTAAAATAATGATTTGGCAAAACGGGGCGTTTGCCGAAAATTACGATACTGACATCAAATTTTAAAGTGCATTACTCTGACGTCAAGTTCGATTTAAATTAAGTTGGGATCAGACACTGCTCCTGCAAAAATTAATTTACAAAAAAAATATATGAAAACAAATTTTTATTTCTTTTCTGCATTTGCTTTTCATGGCTTTATTAGGCCTACGCGTCATCAAAACCGCAACACAGAGGGCGCTACCTGACTACCCCCATTCAAAATTTCGTTCGTTTCCGTATTCCAATAATTTACTAGCGATCGGTGTTCCCAAAAAAAAATGCTGCTAAAATGGAAAAGAATTTATGCCAATAGATCGCTGAATAAGAATTTTTAAGATATTTGCCTAAAAATATTGTAAAAGTTAATGGTAAAAACAAAAAATAGCCTATCAAATTATTAAGAGATCACACATGCGCAGTGGACGGACGCACACCCATTTAGCAGCACAGTTATCTAGATTCTAGGAAAAATACGGTATCTGAAGCAAACTATATGATTGCAATAGCCGAAATGGCTCAAATTCGAACCTCGAAAACTGAGAATACGCTAACTTGAAAGCTGTACCACATAATCACATATGGGGGGTGGGGGTTCCAAATATATTTTTGATCTTGTATTGGGTTGGGGGGGGGGGCGTTATTTTCCAAGAATTTTGTGGGTGGGGGGGGTCGTTTTTTCAGAATCTTTGGGGGGGCATTCGGAAATTGGGAGGTTACATTTTCAATTCCTTCGCTCCCCCCAACCCCAGCCATAAATAATGACCTGTCCCTAATGAGACAGAGATAATCGGTATTCACCATCTTCAAACATTTCACCTTCGCAAACTTGATTCCCAAAAACCGCTTCATCATTGAACGACGTAAACCAGACGACGATGACTGGAAAACAGCTTCAGGCAAAAAATGCGGTTTCCTCGAAGATTGGGGAGGGGTAGGGAGGTTCGCAACAAACAAAAAACGTTCGTCGGGTAGGTTGTTGACCGTGAAAGACGACTTGGCTCGTTTAAAGAAATCAGCTCGTGCTGGGGTGTATTCTTATTAAGCCTACTCGGCCGAATCCCAACTGTGCGTTCATAATAAATAATACGAGACCCGGGGGTGGGGGGGGGGCAATTTTGTGGTGTGTTGGCAAATTTAGAATGCGGAAATCCATCATCCGCTTTCACTTTTAGAAATTGTTTTTTTTTTTAATTTCCTGAGCTGCACGGCATCTGCGCTAAAAGAGTAACTAAGGGAACGGTCATTATTTGTAGCGGGAGAGGGCAGCCATGGATTCTTTTGGACACTCTTGGGGGAGAGGTCATAATTTTTGTACACCTCGTCAAGAGCGTTGGGAGGTGGTGGAGGAAAAGTCATTTTTGCACCTTAGAAACATAAAATACCAGGGTAGGGCCCGGTTGATTTTAGTTTTTGTTGCTAACCGAATTACCTGTTTTTCCTTACTTAGCAGTATCCTCCTTATTTGGAGCTCAATTCCTAGCGATGAAAGTTGGCTTCCCTGCCGTACTCGTAGCTCTCTTCTGCGCATGCGTGCAGGCCTCTATAAAAGCATCCAAGTCGGACGTTGTTTCATCTTTCTTCCTCTCAGATAACCTTGGCGACCGTGAGGGGCCCTACCCTGGTATTTTATGTTTTTATTGCATACGAAAAAGTACATTACCTGTTTTTCCTTACTTAGCAGACCTCGTCAACATGGCGGCGTCGCCAACGTTAACGGTCACCCGTGCTACGAGTCGACGGTCCCAGAATCAACTGATCCTGTGAATCGTAATTCATGCATTAACGTAGAAAACTGCAGTCGCGGAGTCGCAAGCGACGGACACAGTCTCATAGAGGGAAACTGTATGTCAGGTAGACTGGCGGCGGATGCGAGCGCCGAGGACACTGCGAAGAAATATTCAGACGAAGACGGGTGTCGAAACTTGGGGAACTGGAGATCGATGGCGAAGGCCCAAGGGTGTGACGAATAGGAGGTACGGTACCACGGAAGAAAAACAGGCGTTGTCGTTGAGACCAACGGGAGCAATGCATGTATTTACAAGTTCTGGGCGTGAGGAAAGAAAACCAAAACAAGAAAGGATGGTTTAAATTCCTCAAGGAGATAGACAGGACTCGGAGGGCCTAAGGCGTGGAATCTTCAAGGACTGGCAAAACATTAGCAAACAGTGAAGACCGCAAGGCGCACAAGAAGATGTCACTCAAAAGATAAAGCAGAGGGACCACGCGACAATGGAGCCGGCAGTATGTAGAAGGTAGACAATACCGAAGGATACTCCGAGCCGATAGAAGAACAATTTCATTAGGCTTCAGGAAAATTGTGAGGAGCCGGCAGATGATGTTGCAGTCGACCGAGGACCACGAGGCACACAAGAAGTAGTCACTCAAGAAATAATGCAGAGGGACCATGCGACTGTGGAGGCGGTATTACGTAGAAGGTAGATAATACTGAAACATACTCCAAGTCAATAGAAGAAGATATCCATGACGCGTCCGGAAAATTGTGAGGAGACGGTGAGGAACTAGGACTGCAGTGGCGGACAGGAGACCGCAAGGAGTTGGAAATTTGTGGTGCCGGGAACGGTAGGGTCCCGTCAGAAACCAACGTACATTCGCAACTGAGCGGAGGCTGGCCGAAGGGATAGGGCTGTATGCGAGGTCTGTGATACACGAGAGACCCCTGTCCTGCAAGATGAGCCTTGGAGACAAGGTGCCAGGAGACAAGGTTTCAGGCGTGTTGGTAGATTCCGCCTTGAGGGACTACCCAAGCGACTGCGGGCATGTTTTAGATGATCATACAGATGGTCCAGGGCCCCCCACTCCCCTTTTCTCTGCGAAAAACGAAGTCAGCAGCTAAGAAGAGCTGATGGAGGAACTGTGGGCGAGCTGATGCGGAACTGTGGATCAGCGGTGTTGTCCTGTACAGGTCAATGAGGCTTGGCAAGGGCGACCATATAAAAAGATGCGGCCCAACCCAAGGGCCGATCCGTGTGGGCCAGTGTATGTTGCAGTCCTCCTGACATTCCAGCAGTCGTTGTCACTCTAAGGTGTAAGGCAACGACAGGTCAGACTGGTCCTATTGAGACGTGAAGAGAGGCCGGCAGGAACAGGTAAAAAACAGAACAAAACCAAGAGGTCCTCTTCGGAAGCGGTCGGTAGGAGAAAACACATGGTATGTCCACGTGTTACGAGGTGCAGTGAAAGAATCTGGACACTGCGAAGTGAACGGTTTCCTGTAGTCATTATGCATCTTCTAGTCAAAAACCCGCTGTCTGGCTAACAGCTGCGGCCGTAGAGTGGCGTGGTATGAAACTGCGGCCTGGCGGACCGTCGACCAACACGTAAGTAAAAGCCGATTTGTGGACCTATTGGAGGGTCCAAGAAGAAAAAAGCTAGGTACATGTCAGCAGGAGACAGGAGTTGCTGGCGAATGTAAACGTGTCTTCACGAAGCTGCAGTCCCCGTGGGTGTCCCTGGCAGACCCCAAAACCTGGTGGGACTGTGGACTGAGATCTGAGGCGGCCTCGAACCGAAGCTGAAGTAAATGTAGATTCGTGGACTGAATAGAGGATCCAAGAGATAACAGCCAGGTATCTGTCAACAAGAAACAGGCGCAGAAGGCAGGAGTTGCCGACGAACGAAAAAGCCTTTGTATGTAGCTGCGGTCTCCGAGACTATCCCTAGCAGGCCCAAGGGCCTGGGGGACTGTGGGCTGAGGCTCGAGGGGACCGTGGACCGAGGTCGAAGAAGCATCGACCTGTGGACACAATGGAGGCCCTGCTGAAAGAAGGATACAAGGGATAACAGTTCAATAACTGAAAGTCTAGAGCTGAGAGACTACTAATGCTAGATGGCAGAGCAGTCAGCGTGTTGCAGTGAACGACTGTGAAGGAAAGCAGCAAGTGACAGGGAGACTGGAGTCAGGTAGATGTAATCGTAAAAGAGCTCGGAGTTGTAACTGCAGTTCAGCTGTATGCCAGGCCAACGGCCCATCCTATTGAGGTTGTAGCGGCTAACTGGTCCCTTGGCAAAGAATGTCCGTGGTGTGCTGAAGGTTCAGTATAGCAAAGAGATCTGGAAACAAGTCTGCAGAAGCCGAGGAGTTGTAAACCTGGAGGAGCGTGGATCAAAGCAGAAGGGTACGAAGCGTAGTCTGGGGATAGCAAGGCAACTTGCAGCACTTCAGGAAAGCACATCACGGGCATAAAGAGTGAACCGCTCCCTCTAAGTGAGATATACTGTGTAGATCTATGGTTTGTTTGTCGGTGACCATTCATAGACGAGTAAAGCTTCGATTTATATAATTAGTGAGTAGAAAGGAGTGGTCATTTAAGTGCATGGTGCTGGTTTTGCAGGAAGGCAACAAATCTCGCACAAAGACCAGCTTCTAGCGCTGATCAAACGATGGGTAGAAAACAGAATTTAAAGTCTAACATGGCGCCCATTCGGGATTTGTCGAATTGAAAACAAACCATCGAATGCTGGCATTCAGAACTCGGTCCGCCATTTTGTACTGCAGTCGGAAAGATTTTCCTGTTGTCATAAATTGAATCCATAAAGCTACATGCTTTATCCTTAATAATATTCTAGTTCCGCCCCTTCTCTGCCAGTAAGGGTGGGGATCCAGAAGGGACACAGATGTGGCCACTGGCACTGGTCCCAATTTTAAAAAGGCCAAGAGGCATCGCTGAGAAGGACGCTTAAAGTGGCACTATCACCGATTGAAATGCGAACGAAAATACCGTGGCGCCATCTAGCGGCAACGATATTGTTAACCTTTATAGCGTGCTCCCAAGTGCACGAAGACGAACCAAATTTTCACTCAATAATTAAGGATGTCGTGGCTTGTTTGTTTCATTAAAAGAAATGCCGTTATGCACTCCTTCGCTTGGTGCAAGCAAGTGCTAGATGGTGCTGCATAGCACTAGATGATGTCAGATTTCGTCTGCTTTCAATCCGTGATAGTGCCACTTTAACGAAACGGGAGAGATTAATTCCACTTAGTAGCGAATTCGCAGAGACCTCAGCCTGACGGAGGAAGTTCCATGGGGCCATAACACGATTCTTAAAGAATTACTTGCAACAGTCGAGGTGGCATCCCGACGCCCTGAATTTCAAGGAGTGGCCCGGGGGACGGATCAGATGGGATTAAAGGACGGATTAAGGAGGGTGCTTTGGGTGCTGAAGCACCGGGCCATAAACCGAAAAAGGGCATCAACGGTGCTTAACAGTCACGGGAAAAATAAAATAAGGTACTATTTAAAAAACTTTTTAAACGTTTACGTTTACTGTTTTTACAAAAAAAAAACTTATTGTTAAAAAAAAGGAAACTTTTTTTACTGTGTGACTAGAGGGGAGGGGGTGGGGGAGAGACCAACAATAATTCGTAAGCACCAGGCCTCTATGAAGCTTAATCAGGCCCTGCACCTTAACTGGACCAAAAAATGTCAGAGAGCCCCCCCCCCCCCCCCCAGGATTCAAACAATCCATGATTTCCCCCAGAAATAAATTGAGACCGGTCCCTTAGTAGGGCAAAACCCACAAAGCGTAATATGAACGGTCATTCGTTCAAAAATTGGCCGCATGGGGTTGTTATTCAGAACCAACGGCGGAACCGATTGGAAACTCCTCCTTTATGAAGCTTCTGATAATGCAAGTTGTAAGAGCACCTTCAGAAAAGCTTTTGGCGTAAAAAGAAAGAAAAAAAACAACCAATTACTTGTAAGGTTGTTGGCCATAAACCAAGGTGCCAACATCTTTCGATACGCGTACGATTTTTGATATGAATAAACCAAGTGGAGCGAATCGAGCGAAAACTGCGCAATAGGAAAATCGGCATCTCATCACTGAACCAGAAGTCAAAAGTTCAATCGGCTTTTGTTAAAGCGAAATTTGAACTTGCAAGTTTCAATTCACACTTCTTTTAGTCTTATTTTTATCTCGTACCGGTAATCTCTTTAAGTGAAATTACTTGGCGATGGTTGACCGCATCCAAACAGAGCGTTTTTAAAGTTAACAATGAACTGTTGCTGATTAAGTGTTTATCGTTTCTTATTCTTAAATTTCATCACATCAGAATTTCTGAATAGAACAATTCGTTTGGTAAACAGTTTAGATTAACGGATAACCATTGAAGTAACCGAGTGCAATAACACTAATAATTTAATTTCTGAATTTTGCACGCTTTCAGTTTTAGTCTACTACGTATTAGGGCGCGTTGACGCAACGACTCCCCCTTAGCATTCTCACAAGCTAGAAATTATCTGAAATTTCAACATGGCGACAGTTTTAGCTCTGCCAGGTCGTAACGAAACGAGTCAATAATTGAGTTTAGAAGCGACTGGATAAATTGTTTCGTCAGGAGGAATTCTTCATCTTACTGTCACGAATTGTAAGACTGCAAGCGTTTCCTCAAACGATGTCGGGTTTAGCTAATCCAGGAAGTGTTGTTACGTACCATGGCAACGACACCTTTGCCATCGCGATTAAATTTCAGCTGCGAGAATGCAAAGGCGAGTCTGTGTAAACGTGCCCTAATACACCGATCTCGCAGCTAGAAGCTAGAAATCATCTGAAAAGCCGCGTTCACGCAACGACTCGCCAAGCATTCACCCAACTAGAATTTAATTGCGATGGCAAAGGTGTCGTTGCCATGGTAACAACGCTACCTGGATTAGCTAAAGCCGACATCGTTTGAGTACATGCTTGCGGTCTTATAATCCGAGACAATAAGATAATGAATTCCTCCTGACGAAATAATTTTTCCAGTCGCTTCTAAACTCACATTATTGACTGTTTTCGTTGCGAGCCGGCAGAGCAAAACTGCCGCCATGTTGGACTATTCAGATGATTTTTAGCTTCTAACTGCGAGAATGCAAAGGCGAGTCATTACATAAGAGCACCCTGAGGGCGCGTTTACGCAACGAGACCTTCTCGTTCGCCGAACACCATATGCTAGTCAACTGTTATGTATTTACGATTAGTTTTCAGTTTCTACTAAATGAATACGTAACATAACATATAACACATATAATACATAACATATGTTTTTAACTTCGGATGGCAGTTAGTGACCGCCTGGTCCTTGCCATTCCGGTTGCGTTTGCAACAAACTTATTATTATTATTATTATTATTATATTAAATGTATTATCAATAACAACACGGATAAAGCACAAAGTGCAACAGTAATTTTAAACATTGTTGTCAATTCAAACTAGTTCCAGAATTTGCTGTTCTCGTGCAAGAACAGCTTCCGGCAGTGATCAGACTAAATAGCTGCTCGCAGTGAGAATTCAAAATTCAACAAGGCGTTCACTTCGGGGTTATCGAATGCTGGCATTCAGAAATCAGTCCGCCATCTTGTACTGTAGTAAAAAAAAAATTTTCTTGTTGTCATAAATCAACGCTGTAACGCCGCACACTTCGTACGTCGTGTCGCGAGGCACGAGAAGATCTGCGTCCGCGTTGTTGCAAGGTGACTACGTATAGACAACTCGAACGAAAGCAGCATTCTCCGGTAAAGGCGAGAAGCAGCCAATAAATTTAGTATTAATCAAGTAAAAGCTAGTGAGTGAGAAAATTGCCGTTCCGTAAACCAGCCCTAAAAGCTAGTGAGCGAG
>JAHWFP010085134.1:7672-19582 GCA_023313725.1 Lithobius niger | reverse complement strand
CAGAAGATACCGTTAAAGAGCCACAGAAGTTACCGATAAAGAGCCACAGAAGATACCGTTAAAGCGCCACAGAAGATACTACTAAAGAGCCACAGAACATACCGCAAAAGATGCGGCTGAAGAGCCAAACAGAATAAACGACAGAGAACAAAGACTACACAATTTACACACACAAACTGAAATTTCCAGCTTTTGCTACCTTAAATGGTCGTTTGGACGTCACTGACTGACTGTTAGGCAATGTTATTGTCATGGACTAAAGTGTTGATCGCCAGAAACAACATATATTCTGACGTCAGAATAAAATTTAACATTAACTGATAAAGCCCCACGTTTATGCTTTCAACACAGATTCCCAACATGAAGCCAACTTTTCGCACACAAAGAAGCATCGCCAGAAAGCTTTTACAAAGAATTATAAATTCAACGAACACGACCTTGACTCACACCCAGCAGCGCATTATTTACTGGGAAGGCAAAAAAAAATGAAGGTCAATGAATTTTTGGTTGGAGGGGAGTAAGAAGTTAAACCCTAACTCATGAATTTTGGAGAAGTCTAGTCTAAAGAACAGCACATTTATTTCCTGAACTGGGTTTAAAGTTTTACTTAAAAGGTTTCTTTTTCTTTTAACTCTTTTTAAATACACTAAGAACATTTATGATTAAAGTTCGATGCATACAGTATTTTATACAGTGAAAATAAACAATTTGAGATTTACCAATTTTAGTACATTTCTTGCCACTTAGATGCCATTGTTAACAGAGTGTGTCAGCCAAACTGTAGTTTAAATAATTCGCGCATTTTTCAGATACATTTTTTCATTTTTGGTCAAATGTTTGGGCTTTTTTATGGAAGAAAAAAAATATATACGCATACAAGTTAAATCAGTTGCTAACAGCGCAAGATGGTGCTAAATTGGTTTCAAGTTTTTTCTTTTTATTGTATAAAATGATAGATGCAACGGATTTTTATTGTTCTTTTTAGCCTTCTGTACAGCCGAAACGACTGGGAAGACAACGATGATTTTGTCTGTCCATCGCATTTTTCAACCAGGAATGTTACCAGATGGAGACAAAAGGTTTTCACCACCACATCAGAAAGCAAACATTAATTAAAAATCACGGTAAATTAAAACATCGTTGTGCAACATGGAGTAAGCGCACATCGAACGAACTTTCTCTGCTGTGGTGTGGACTTCTGAAGAAGAGGAACGGTGTTATCTTCCTCGAAAATTTAAGTGGACTGTTGTTGAAACATTCTTGGAGGTGATATTTGTGTATTCATATAATTTATTATGTCTGAATATTATCACTGTCAACGCCGTTTACCGGTTTTTGCAAAACATCGTTGCTTTCTTATTAGCTGATAGGCTTTCTTGAAGTTACTCAATGAAATAATAACATTCGATCTGCGCATTTAAACACTACAGGAAGAAACGCAACCGGAAAAATAAAAGACTTTCGTTAACGACACACATTAGTTTCATTTAAAATAGTCTGGACACAGGGTTGCATCGATGAATAGGTCTACTCTTGAACCAAATTCTGCATGTTAGCTGCTACTCACGAAATTAAAACGGAATTGTTCAAGCTGACACTTACGCCTAAAGTCTAAAACTAGGCCTCAAATCTAACAAATTTTAAACCGGCAATTTTAATGGTTACTACTATTTAGATTATATAATAGAGCGCGCTATTGCAGTGTGTGATAGAGGTGTGAGCCTTAACTTTTTCGAAAGCGCTGGAAATGTACACAACAGCAGTTGCGGCGAGATAGTCACTGCAGCCGCTAGCGTGTTTGGTCAAATGTTTGTTCTTTATTATGGAGAAAAAAATTAGTATCTGCATATAGGGGGCATTCAAGTATTACGTCATCGGGAAGGGCATGAGGGAGGGGAGGGGGGTTCACCTACTGGTAACGATTGCTGAGGAGGGTGACAGTTGATGACGTAAGCACAGTTATTCCGTTCCAGTAAAAGGGGTGGAAAAACGCAAAAAAAAGTAGGTATGCAAAAATGTAAAAAAAAAAAATAAAAGTAGGAATGTGAAAAACGCAGGTACCCAAAATTTGTACTGCTAATTGAGTTTTTTTTTCCAGATGACATGATACACATCCTCTTTTCTCTCCTCCTCACCCCTCTCTCCTCCCCGACCTCCACCCCTCCCCTTAGCTGCACTCTCCACCAATCAGCAGTGAGATGCCGAAATACCTCCCTGGACCGCATCGCTGAAGCCCTCCTCGTCCTTTTCCCACTGTCCAACGGGACAGAAACCGTGCTTGGTGCGGGTGGACCCGAGAGAGTGGATATCAGTTATTGCGGAGTGGTGTCCCTGCCCAACCTGTTCACACGCTTCAATGGAAGTATTCGGGATGTCCGAGTAGCCAGCAGCGGCTTGCATTATGTGGCCGTAAATGCTTTTACTGGATTGGAAGAAAGACTCAGGCAGCTGGATTTGTCTGGAAATGCTTTGCAGGCAATACCTCAAGCTCTGCAGGTCAGTCTTATTGCTTTTATTTTTCTCATCGTAAAAATCACCGAAGGTATACAGATATTCCTTACATTGTTTTAACTCAAGCTAACTTGAAATCCCTTCAATCTAGCTCCGTGTATCCATCTATAATCACTTTCAAGTCGCTTTACTTCAAACCACCATCTTACGTTAACCTAAGTAGTTTGGGTCATTTAAGAACTAGTCATTTAAAAACTCGCTCTAGCTCCTGCTTAGCTGTGAATGGCAGATATCGGCGCGTGGAAATGTCAGGAAGCTAGGACAGGCACCTTTCACTTCATTAAAAGAAGTCAAAAGCTATCTAGTTGAATGGGATGTGGCAGGAGAGGATGTTTTGGTTGATGACGATTAGAGAATCCTCGTGACTTTCATCGACTAGCAAGAAGTTCTTTCGAGAAACCTGGCGACTTACATAACTCAGGAAGAAGTTCCTTAGAGAAACCTGGCGACTTACATCGATTTAGCAGGAAGTTCCTTAGGGAGCCGGGCGACTAACATCGACTTATCAGGATGTTCCTTTGAGAGGCCTGGCAACTTGCATCGACTTAGCAGGAAATTCTTTATAGAAGCTTGGGGACTTCCATCGACTTAGCAAACCCTTAGAAAAACCTGGTGACTTAAACAGACTTTGCAGGAAGTTCCTTAGAGAAGCCTGGTGAATTACAACAACTTAGCAGGTAGTTCCTTACAGAAACCTGGTGATTTACATAGACTTAGGTGAAAGTTCCTTAAAGAAGCTGGTGACTTAATCGACTTAGCAGGAACTTCCTAGAGAAATCTGGTGACTTACATCGACTTAGCAGGAAGTTCCTTAGAGAAACCTGGTGATTTACATCATTTGTACATTTATTTGTGTACCCTCAGTTAATGATGTTATGGTTGTTGTTTGTTGGGAGTTCTACACTGTTTTGAACACATGAGGTACCTCAAATTGATCAAAAACAATTGCTTCGAAATTTTTAAAAGTGTACATATCTTTTTCTTTGCTGAACTGTTACTTTGCTTTGTACTTTCCTTCTGACAGAAAGACTTATTTCACTTGATGCATTCTGAAATTGTTCATTGAACAATTGTTCCTTAGTATTGTCTGAGTTGCAATGCATTCAGGAACTACCTTATTGTTCCACGTAGCACATAGATACCTTCACTTTTATGTTTCTAGGGTCTGGCAGCACTGGAACTTTTGGACTTGTCGGACAACCTACTCCATAAAGCGGATGGTTCCTTCCTTTTACACGCACGACGTCTACGTACCTTACGGCTAGCTTATAACCTGCTGGGAGGAGACGGTAGTGGACTGAAAACTACAACAGCACCTAAATCTTTTCGATCCACAATTGGTTTTGACGTGCTGGACCTGAGATCCATAGGTACGTGTAGACGAATTCTATACTGGCAGTTAAGGGGGGAAAAAAGACTTAACTACTGACACACTTTCATTAAGGTATGCCATACTTGTGAAGAACTTGGCTCTTTGTGTCTCGCTATACTCTTTGCTTGTAACAAGCACTCCTTACACGCCTCCCAATAGCATTACAGACAACCTGTCGGAGTTGGGAAAACTGCTTATGCTACGTGGTTGAGTATAAGCGAACAACCCCTACAGGTTCACTTTCCAGGAGTGCCAAATTTCGAGGTAAAGAAATGCATGGCCAGCGTGCAGTTGTTGCGCAACTTCTGCCCACTTGATGAAGTTCATCGTTAGGCCTAATGTGTGAGCAATGAAGTGTTGGAGAAAACCACAATTCCTAACATGGCCCCTTCCGGCTTCTGAGATTAAAAGTTGTGCAGTTTGCAGCAATAAAGCAGAAGTGTCCAAGGTTTCCAAGTTAGTAAATGTGTGATTTGGCTCCGGACTAGTGATGAGCCATGAAAAGATGGTCTCCCCAAAGCATGGTTCAAGGAGTTGATGACAAACTGGCAACTTATATACCTTTGATTGTAGCAGAAATAATCTATACTAGCTATTCCCGGAGTACCATACGCCGGTCTAGTAGGAAGCCATGTTTTCACATTGCCCTGTTTGTTTTCGCAATGTTGCAACCCGCGCTGCGGAGGTGCACAGCAAGCTTTATCTCAGCTGCCTTGCATTGGTGAGTTTGGTGTTTAGCATTCTCAGTAGACGTTGTTCCCAGCCACACACTCACCACCTCGTAGCTCACCATACGTCCACGTGCAGACTTCATGTTGAATAGCTTCAGCACGAAGTACTGCTAACAAATTCGCTACAAGTAAAATAAATAGGAATAGAGCCTGCAATTACACATTTAAACAGAATTCGCCCTTGAAGCTGCCTGGGTTGCCTTGGTTCTGGCGGAGGTGTAATTTGGTGTCGAAGCAAGCTGTCGCCACGTGCTTCGTTGTTAATTGGTTGGCACAATGTTCTCTTGTGGTTCAGCACTAATGAAATGGCCCCCTCGCCTTTGGTTCGGCACAAACGAAATATATATACATACAAATTGTAATCATCACTGGAACCGGTTTATTCTTGCATTACTAGCACGTAAAAGATTCTAGGAATTTCCGATTGTACTTACCTAGCAAAATTATCCCTTTCTCCTACTGGTGCCACGACTACGGCTGGAAGTGTGTCACAACTCCAAAGTATACTACCAGTAAGAAACCTACACTTGAGTTTCTTGTTAGAAAATTGGTTTCTCTGCATCAATAAAAGCTTCAGAAGCAGATGAATGACGCAGTCATTTCACAAGAACTGAACAAATACGCAGAAAGGCTGCATTATTAGGCAAGACTGCATCCTTCGTCTGCTTTTGATGTCTTTATTAATGGAAAGAAACCATTTTACCATAAATAATGTATTAAAAGCCCAGTTGAAGCTAAAGCCCACTCCTAAAATGTTGTAAAGTCATAATTATGAAATCGTGGAGTTAAAGCCCACCCCTCAAATTGTTGTTTTTCTACGAAAAATTATCTAAAAGTTATATAATGTAAATAAAGATAATACTGCTTGCTATGTTTACTGGCCCCTTCTCCCTCCCTGTAGTAACAGTGGACTGTTCCTTTAGCTCCTAGCACCTGCACAAGGTCTGGGCAACTTTCACCTAAGCCTCCTCCCTTCTTCACAGCAATTAAAAGGATGTAAAAATTGATCTTTCAGACATCGTTCAAAAGCTTCGAATTTTCTGTAATAGATGTCCAGAAAGGTTAGAAAATTGATAATGCTTGATTTAAAGCCCACCCCCCTATTTTTGCCACATTTAACTGCATAAGCCCATGGGCTTTTAATCCACGATTTACGGTAGTAACAAAAAACTCTTTCAAGAGTAGGTTACACTTTGAACTAATAGCCAGAAAGGACATGTGCTGTGAAGCATTGGTTTAAAACCAGGAACACTTCTCAGTTTAATAGCTTGCATTTCAAAAGAAATCTCCAACCTCTACTTGCAGGTTCATCACTCGAATACCTCGATTTGTCGGACAACTGGTTACACGCCCTTCCGGATGTTCTAAGAGGTCCTTCCCCAACCTTCCAGCATATGCGACAGATTAAACTCGAGCACAATCGCCTCGTGGATGTTCCAGGAGACATATTCGATGTGGCACCAGAACTTCAGGCTCTGCACCTCGACGCCAACCTCATCCGCACCATCAAATTTTCTCGATTGCCACCCAGCCTCAAACTATTCTCTCTACAAGGTAAGCAAATTGTTAAAAGTTGCTATGCTTTGTTAATATTGCGAAACAAGTTTTTCTTGACCGCATTGTGAAACAAGTTTTTCTTGGAAGTTAAGATTTGACCAGTTGCGATGCTCTGTTAATTGCAAAATAAGCTTCTTTTCTTGGAGGTTAGGTTTTGAACTGTTGCTATGCTTTGTTAATATTGCAAAATAAGCTATTCTTGAAGGTTACGTTTTGACCTGTCGTTATGCTCTGTTAATATTGTGAAATAGGCTTCCTTTTCTTGGAGGTTAGGATTTAACCAGTTGCTATGCTTTGTTATTGAATCAATTATTTATTACCGTTATACTGGTTCTTTCGTAAAGTGATGCTAATAGCACACAATGTAATGTTTATGTAGCTCAGCGGTGTCGTACCATAACAGCCCTATCAGTATCACCTATCAACCACTAACTCAACTCCAAGTGGCTTTTTAAGTACACACGAGCCCATTTCTAAACTAAAATCGGGATCAACCTTGGACCAATAAGAACCGAGAGCAGGGACTAATCGCGGACTACTTATGAATTATAATATTCCTCTGCTCTGATTACATCTTCTTGGCTTAATAGATTAGCCCAAGTGAAAGGGAAAACAACTAGCAATCATTTTAGAATTGGATTCCTTTTTTTTTACTGATGACAAGCGGTTAAAAATGGAGGGAAAAGAAGGGGTGGGGTTGCACTTTGATTTTAATATTTTATTTGTTTATGAAAACCTAAAATATCAAGGAAATTGGTCTCTTTAGTGAATCTGATGGCCCTTAAATTGCGGGAATACCATTAGACAAAAATTGTGCACCTTTCTTAGAGTTGCTGACTGCGAAATTGTCGTAATTTTTCAGCCGAGTTCGTTTTCCCACATAGCCAGAGTTCCTTTTCGCAGGCGTTGTCAAGCAGTCGGCACTTGAATGGAATTCGGCCTTCATACTGAAGATGAAAGTTCGAAACTCCAATTAGTTTGGATGTTTCAGCAACAATGGTACTCAAGCTTTTAACTGTATGCTTCTGCTGAAGTTTGCTATATATATTCAAACCCGTCTTCTTTTGAGAACTTGTCAAACAAAACCTTTCGTGCAGCCTGATGATGAAAACTGTGATCGGAGGTGAACGGTGAACGGTTTAGTAATCCACATTATTCTATCAAAGTCCGTTTTGGGTGATTGGACATTAATAACTAACGAACTAACATTCTAAAGGTGCTCTAGTTTTCCTTAATGTAGGGGTTAAGCCTCGTGTGCTAGTGTCTAGTGATTAGGCTACCTTTATGCCCACGTTGGTTCCATCTGATCCCGATTTTAGTTTATTAAGCTCATTCCTCGCAAACAGAGCAGAAACACTGTTTCTTCCACTCAGTCGTACTTATCACCAGTGGCTTCAAGAATACGCCTTGGTTACAGTGTTTCAGGATTACTTCTTACTACTGGCTATGGCGACCCCACTATACTTAAAAAGTTTAATCAGCAAGCGTCTTAACTCAGTCTGTAATTCAGCCCATGTTAATCTAAATTATTTTTCCCTGCCAGAAAACCCTCTTCAGTGCGACTGTTCAATCATGTGGCTTCTCGAACTGATCCGGCGCAACGCTACCCTCACCCTACGTCTCCCGCCTTGCACCACCCCTTTCTACATTAGGGATTTAACCCTTTCCAACCTGTACGATAACAGACTGTGTGCCTTGGATGAAAATCAGGATGGAACAAAGATCCTCAAGTCTCCTTACCAAGTGGTTTATGTTAACGAAAGAGACTTGGGTTACTTCCATTTGGGGCTGTTTCAAGCTATGCATCTTTTAGATGTTCAACCAAAGGTAAATCAAATGTGTACTTAAACTCAGCCAACAAGCTTCAAGCTTACATTGAGTATTAGCGAAGAAATCATTTGTGTCGGTATTATTAATAGTGTTGTACAGTATCACAGTATACAGGTACTGTAAAGTGCGCATAAAACGCCCCTGGGTTCATGTAGTTAATTTGGATAAAATCGTGGGGGGGGGGGGGGGGGGGCATTAAAACACACACATTCTATTTTCTAAATTTACATCCATCCAGGGAGGGAGTGTTTCTCTATCAAGGAAAATTCTGAGGTAATGCGTTCATTCATGAACATGAGTTTGGTTCAACCTAGCATTAACACTATGTTTTTGTTCTTATTTATTCACAAATTTAGGGCATTATATGGTCTCTCCAACAAAATCCAACATAATTCACACTTAAAACTAATTTCTAGCTTCACAAACCTTCGTAACAATAAGATCGATGTAACCACGTGCAACGGCCATATTGTTAACAGGAAAGTGATCGCTCGTTTTCTACCCTAGAGTGAGTGATCCACACGCCATTCCGGAAATTGGCAGTAAAATGTTACCGTTTGTGGATCATGTTGGCTCTAACGACGATTTAAGGGATGGGCTTTTAACTCCGTTATTTCAATATTTTGACTTTACCGGATTTTTAGGTGGTGGGCTTTAGCTCCATGTGGGCATTTGATACACGATTTACGGTAATCACAGTATTGACAGTAAAAAAAAATCACATTATTTAGTCTCGTTCCTTCTTTAGCATCACAGTATTATCACGGCAGCGGTATTGTCGATGGTTATTGTGTAACGATGACCACTCACAAGCAAGTTTAGCCTTTTTTTTTTTTTAGATGGCAATAAAACCAATTTAATTCACATAACTAGTACAGAGATGTTAAATTTCGCATGCGAGACAGAAATCCGATCCTTTTGCTTGGAAGGAGGAAAAATCCACATTGTGGAAGGGGAGGGTCGAAGGGTAAGAGGGAGAAAGTTTTTAATATTCAAATACCCTTATCTGAGGACGTCTTTATCCCGCATATGTGCGGATTAAATAGGAGAAGCGCTCGGAATGGGGTGGACACTTAGAAATGAAGTGGATCGTATCTGAGTTAAATCAATTAGCAACATTTCCAACCAGGTGGCAATTGCGTTTCGTTTACTGGCTATTCAATGCAACTCGCATAAACAAAAGAAGTGTGAGCTAATTTTCAAGGGGAGTTTATATGCCTGCTAGCGCCTATTATTACAAAACAAAAATAAACGATTTAAGTGCTGGTGGTGCCACGGCGTGAATGTTGGCCTAAGCATGAATCCATTTATTAAGCAACTAAGGCGTATTATGGTGAGCGGTTGAAAAACCAGGAACTAACTCCCCTTTGCTATGCTTTCCCTCATGCACTCGGAATGAGGTAAAGCAAACTAATTCGGATTTGTCTCACATTTCTTTTAATTTGGATCCGATTCCGAATTAACAGCCTGCTTTTGGAACACAGCAGTTGAGTGCAGATCCTTTTGTTTTCATGTTGAGCCTATGTGATGCATATAATATTGCGTATAATTAGGGTAATAGCACAAATTGTTTCTAAATTACTACGTTATTAGTGCTGACTACCATTTTCGGTACAGTACCGTCCTGTAAAAACTTGATACCGTGCAACACTAATAATTAATTTGTCTGAACTGTTTAGTAACTATAAAGAAACAAAAAATTATTGGTCTTTTTTCTTCCCAGGCTAAAGGACTATATGTGTCTTGGAAAGTAGACCTTGATTTCTACTCCTCCCCCTTTAACTGGAGCCTCATCCTCCGCCGATTCGATGCCCCTATATATTCCTTCACTGACACTCCATTCAATTCAGCGCCCTACAGAGAGCCCTCATCAGGGGGAGAAGGGCAAAGTGCAGCGGGAGCAGAGAGAATATTTAGTGACACCATTTGGAATTTAGAGGCAGGCCAATTTCACGTCGTGTGTATGGCTGCAGTTGAAAACGAAGTGCGATACGTCCACCTCAACCAGTGCAGGGGTGCAACGCCCCTCAGTGAGAATGGAGGTACTCCAGCAACCTTTCCCTCCACCTCTACCCACGCTACTACTACCACCGGGACGACACGAAGACCAAGACCAAGTCTAGGTAAGAACGAGCAAGATATGTTTTCGTCATTTTAAAAGTAACTTATGCCTGCGTAGGTTGACTGGCTGAATTGAAATCACTCCAAAATAGGCCTAATGCCACAAAAAAGTGTGCAAAGTAGCAATTTGAATAACGTTGTGTTAAAAATCGAGTCCTTGGAACTTCGACGGTTAAAAGCTGAACTCGTCATGGTATTCAATGCTGTGCATTGCCTTCTTGGAGTTGCCCTCCATTTTTAGAGTTTTCTCCTGAGCACGGGGCACGAGGCCACTGTCTTAAACTGGTAACACGACCATCTAGGTTTAATTGTAGGTGACATTTCTTTGCTGTAAGGTTGGTCTTTGCAAGGAACTCCCTAAAAAAAAAAACGTTCCTGTCACTGTGGGGCTCATTAGTATCCTCAGACGCTTGTTAAACTTAGAGGATTTGGCGTCTTTTCTGTAGACCAAATTACTAATGATCAACTTTTTCTTTTTTTCCTGCATTGTTGGTGAAATTTTTATTGTTTTTAATGTTAATTAGGCTTGCCGTAAGTGATACCAGTGACCTGTTTTGATTTACAAACAAAATGTTCTATTAATTAAGTTCGAGAATAATCACACTAAGCTGAAGTGTACAGTTGAATAACAATTAAATAAAGTTGTGGTTGAGGAAAAGCTGTTCTCTGTGTTAGTATATGTTTAACTTCACAATTTCAGCTCCCATGAACCTCCAAGGTGTAGCAGCTTCTTCCACGGCCATCAACGTTACATGGTCCGACGACATTAGGGGGGACGATGACATAGACGTAGTACTCGGGCCCATCGCCCCTCTTGATCTGGAAGCTTTATTCGCACGTCCCCCGAATCGATGGACTTTGCTGTGGCGTCCTTTTGCTGAAACCAGATCCTTTTCTTCAGTTGGTGTGGCAGAGCCAAGGTATCAGATCAAAGGTTTGGAACCGGGACGAGGTTATTACGTTTGCCTGAGGCCTCGGTTTGAGGATAAGGATACAGAGGAAGATGAAGAAGAGGAGGATGCTGAATGCACGGAGGTAAGGGATTACCAAGGATCGCCTTTGTAATGGTACTTGGAAAATTATACTGTAAATCACCTACTAACAGCCCTGGTAAAGTTACGGCCCACCCCCTAAAATGCTTAAAGGTCAGGAATCATGAAATAACTTAGTTACAGCCAACCCCTTTTAAATTGTAAATTTCTGCTAGAAATTGCCTAAAAGCTTCATACAATCACGGAAATTAAAGTTTTAACCCCTTAAATTGTGGTATTTTCCAGCAAAATTAACTAAAAGGTAAATGAGAATTGTGATTGGACGTACTTGTGGGTGTTTCAGCGCCGTGATGGGTTTTCGTTGAGGTGTTGGGGAGGAGGGTTTTTCTTGGCTAATAGCCCCTTTCACAGGATTGCAGGTAGCCTAGATACCGGTTGTTGTATTTCTGTAGCGATGTATTCGAGGGTTGCTCTGAAGTAGCTTCTTTTCTTTTATAATTTGGCAGGAATCTTGCAGTGTTTTAAATGGTGAGGCATATCGCACATGGCTGAGTGTTGCATTTTAATTAGTATAAGATTAGTATTGATTTGGTATATAAAATGTCGACATATAGTAATTTATTATGCAATTTTAATGTTAACAAGAAAAGTTTATTTTTAACTTTGTACGAATAACATTTTAATTTGGGAAAGATATTAGCGGCAATTACCCTTCATCTGCCGTTCGTCATGAACAAATTTATTATTATCCCATAACCGCCTCAAACGTATAACAGCGAAAAACTAAGTCCCAGCG
>JAHWFP010085133.1:23044-34057 GCA_023313725.1 Lithobius niger | reverse complement strand
TATATGAGCGAGATTAGGTAGATATTTTGAGTAATGGAATACAAAACCCAAAAAGCTCTGTAGCTCTTAAATACAAGTTGGGTTAGGAGCGTTTGTGACTGCTTCCATAACCTCAGGGAATGTATGCAGGCCCTCTGCATTTATCATGTGGCCTAAATATTTTAATTCAGGTCGCGACAGTTTGCACTTCTCGATCTTAAGTTTGCCTCCTGCGTCTTGTAAAGCATTTTGCAGTTTGTTTAAAGATTCGTCGTGTGCAACCCCCTTCCAGCTCACCAGGATGTCGTCGTAAAACGGGAGACATTGGGGATTTTACTGGTGACTTGAGTCATTACCCTCTGGAAAATTCCAGGACTGGACGCTAGGCCCAGGGCTACGCGAAGCCATCTAAACAAACCCAGGGGTGTATTTATTGTTAAAGCTTCTTGTGACACTTTATGGAGTTGATCTGCAGAAAGGCATCCTTAAGGTCGATAAGGGAAAAAGCGTCACTGCCTGCTAATTCGCTAAATAATTCTGCGGCCGTGGGGATAGTGGTCAACTTCCAGTTGAGGGTTCACGATGGTCTTGTAATCAATCACCTATCACCCCGATTTGACCATCCGGTTTATGAACTATGCCTATGGGAGTAGACCACTGAGAGGTCTCCACAGGCACTAGAATTCCAAAGCCAACCAACCTGCGAATTTCTTGGTTAACCTTTTTTTTTTAAGTGCTAACGGAACTGGTCTAACACGACAGTACACAGGCTTTGCATCAGGTTTTAAATGAATCTTAGCTTTGTAGTTCTTAAATTTGCCAATACCTTCACTAAATAGCTCAGGAAAACCCTTTAATATTTCTGAAGTGTCTACTGGTGTAATACTGTTTTAATTTGCTTTACACCTTTCTTAGGTTTAACTTTTGTTTGCAGGTCTTAAAATGGATGGAAATCAACCCGAAAAATAGAAAGCCAATCTTGTCCCATTAAAGCAGGTTTATAAAGTTCGGAAACTAAAGTATCCAAGTGTTCAATTTGACCTTTAACTTCAACCTTCAGACTTACAGTGTAAATCATGGTCTCAATTCCGTCTGTGTATGAGTGTATAGAATACGGACTGAGCTTTAAAGGACAATCCACAAAATATTTCTGATGCCACTCAATAGGAATAATGGATGCATCTGCCTCGGAATCAAGTTCAATTTCAAGCTTGACACCATTTAGGCAGACTGGCATTTTCCACTTATGGATTTTCATAGAATTAACTACTACGATTATCTTATTGGTTTGAAGGGGGATTGAAATCTGGTCCGCAGCCTGACTCACTTCAACAAGAGTATTATTTTTCAGAAGAAGATAGTTGTTATCTGAATCACTATCAGACCCGGAACCAGACTCTGAATTTTCGGCAACAACATCCTGGTCATTTTCACTGTCGCTATCGCGTTCAAGTTTGTGAACGCGTTTCTTATAACTGTACTTCTGTTTAAACTTTGGCCTAGCCTTAAAATTCGTGCTTGAACTTGGTTTAGTGTGGTCGAGTGGTTTAGAAATTCGGTTCGAATGCTAGCTTTTCTGCACATGGCTTTTAAATGGCCAACAGTGTGGCATCTACCACAAGTATACTCGCAATATTTGCAACGGGTTTTAATATAAACGGACTTGCCGCAACAGTAGCAAATGAAATCCTTAGTGGATTTAGGCCTACTAGGCATTTTGCTAGATTATTTAGCTACATAGTTAACAGCCCTTGAATGGCTTCTCAAAAAGCTTTGGTCAGTTTCAGCAGATTTCAAGGATAAAGCTAAGGATGTTGTAGCCTTTAAATCCAAAGTCTTCTTCAACACTTAGCGTTGACTTCAGATTGGATCCTCCCAATTAGGGGAACCCTAATCATTTCGCTATTAATGTCTGTTATTTTAGCGAAATCACAATACTTAGTCATAAGCTTAAGTGCAGCTAAATATTCCCCAATACTTTCATCTGATTTTTGAGACCTTCTGAAAAATTTTACACGATCAGATACCACGGAGGGCACTGGCTCGATGTCTTCTAAGACTTTTTTAACTAGCTCAGCAAAAGTTAACGAATCTGGTAGAGCAGGTGAAATTATGTTTAGAATTTTGTCAAACATTTTCTGGCCTACAGATGCCATTAAAAAATTTACTTGTTTAGCGGCTACTATTTCTTTTGCTTTGAAATAATAGCTGATTCGGTTGGAGTATTTCTCCCATGTATCGGACTCGCAATCAAATTCCGAGAATAAACCAGCGGTTTAGATGAGCCCATGTTGACTTCGTCTTCACTACTACTTGATTCAGAATTTAAAATTAAATTTGAATTAGTTTCACTAACACTAGCATTCCCTACTGAATCATTTTCAGTTTCACTTACGCTACTACTTTTAGCAGCTTTTGCTACCGACACCTGTCTTTGGCATAAGCCATCACAAATTAAATTTAATTAAATTTAATTACAGTCCTGTTTAACCTGCAAAAATT
The DNA here is from genome assembly GCA_023313725.1 of Lithobius niger. Taxonomy (NCBI): domain Eukaryota; kingdom Metazoa; phylum Arthropoda; class Chilopoda; order Lithobiomorpha; family Lithobiidae; genus Lithobius; species Lithobius niger. Next base: position 31,576 of record JAHWFP010085133.1, on the reverse strand, counting down.
AAACTGGAGCACTCAAAGACTACCGGTCAACTATTTAACACAGAAATAAATTAAGCGTGACTGTAGCCTACCTAGTATTATAATTAACTGCCTACAAGTCAAATTTAAAAGGGACTAGGCTTTAAAAAATGTTTATACGTTCATCATTACTGCAACGTTTTACAAAACAACACTCCTGGCCTAAGCCTCAGCACAGACCAGATTTCACTTAGTTTAAGCATAAACCTACGGTGTTAAATTTTACACCGACACAAACCAGCCCGAATATGGGCAAGGCACTATCGAATTTACCAGAGTTAATTTAGCAGCGCATTTCCATGTAAGCCCGGTTTGTCGTATCGCTGGTGATACACGCCAGTGCGTCGCTCTAGAACACTGCCAGGGTAAAATTAACCTTAATAAATCCAATTACCCATTTCAGTTTTACTTGCTAAGGTACTAAATTTACCTGTTATCATCTCGTACCACACAGCTCTACCACGACAAAATAACACTGTTTGAAAAAGTTTAAACTCTTATAGGAATCCAGAGCACTAATTTTCATTGCCAAATAAAAAAAATTTGCAACTTACCACAAATATGGAGCAGAGATGTGATTGAAGACCTATCAGTTTAAGCTTTAAAATTAATGTTTACCAAAGGTAACGGCCTCGTCGCCAACTGTAATGTCCTGGGCATGGACACACCTGGGCACCAATGGTAAATAACTAACATGGACTACCAGTGTGTAGGCTACAGCTGAGAAGATGCTTTACTTCCTGTAAGGAGTGGTATAAATACCTGTACAACACGAAGTCATGTGATGTAACAATATTATATACATTAATTGGCCTAGTCTATTAGGTAGGTTAGGGTAAACTGGGTAGGGTTAACATAATGATGCTAAATTGGTGGCGGCCATTGTGGAGCCACAAGTAACGACTCCACACTTACCTCCCTTCCTCGACTTTCCAAGGTAATCTTAAACACCAGTGGAATGCACTGTCAACTTTACTTTATTTAACAAAGCTTTGTGTTGCCGTGCAGGCTGTGCACCAAACATCAGAATAAAACATGCTTACACAAAGAAAGAAAACAATACAAAATTTTTTTAAATAATACTTTCAACTGGTACTTTCAACTCGGATGGGTGTTTTTATTTTTGTTTATCCAGTCTAATAAAATGTTAATCTGAACTTCACTAATTTAAATTAAAACTATTCCAACTTAATTTTAGCACCACAAACATTTTTCATTTTTTTTCTTAGCCAAGAAATCCTTTAGTATGCAATGGAGCAGCGTTGGATCGAATACTGTAGTACGGAGTAGCAACGTAAAGTCCATTTTCGCTTCCGGTCACAGCTTGACGAGTTCCAAACGGACTGGATTCGTAGTCGAGGGTGCGGATGTAGCCATTGGGGTCGAGTTGACTAAACGATCCAGCGGCGTGGTAAAAACCCTTGCGTACCTCGTGTGAAGATTTGTGGTCGCCAGTCAAATGGTCGGATACTGAGTAACTCGATACTACGTTACCTAAAATCTTTAAAAAAAATGAAATAAAAATCAAGTCATCTGTATTGATCGAATTCGGTAAATATAGAATCAAAAAGAATTAAAAATTTATTACTCACTTACGTAAAACATATTGTGACGTTAAAAATAATCGGAAAAAGTCGTGAGTCAACTACTGGTCAGTTCAGTAACAAAGTAGTGAAAATAAAAAGTGCAAGTTTCACTTTGTTTTCAACTGATATGGGTGAACACGACGGAGAGGGAAAATTTTGTTACGAAAATTTTGTTAAAAGTTTTTCGGAAAAGAAAGGCCCTAGATGTGTGCCCAGTAGTTGATTTTGGCATGTGAAAGCTTCCATTATTTTCCTAGCAGAATCGTCTCTTCCCGTCCCGATATAACTTTAACAGTTGATCAAAGCTTTAATCAAGACAGTTCCTTTTTTTCAAAAAAAAATGACCTGCAAAATTGAACCTCTAACGTACATCCTGATGGAAGTAACGTCATCGGCAATTTTATTTACTCTCGCCGAAAGTTTCTATACTGCATTGAACTGAATTTGAATTTGTGATGCCCACACAAAACCAAATTTATACAAAAAAAAAGAAAATAAACGTTAATTTTTTACAATTTAGACAAGCACGAGTAAAAAAAAAAACCAATAGCACAACAGTGAAAATCATGAATTAAAAAAGAAAAGATTCGGTGAGATGTAACGCATAATTCACTGAGATGACGTGATCAGTACTCAAATTAGCGAACTTATAATTACAAATCAGAAAGTCCCATCAAGAGAGACGTATCTCCATGGCTATAATATAAACTCCATAAAACTGCTTTGAAGGCTTCAATAAATAGTAAGATGCAAGCTTATTTCCGTTGCCTCTTTCCTGTGAATCCTTTAGGCAGAGGAAATGTGGCTGCCATAGTGATGGAATAAACTCTACGGAAGTACTCAAATAATCCAGCAAATCATTATACCCAAATCGATACCTAACTAATATAGACAAATTATATAGGAGTACAGAAAACATAAAGGCACAATACAGAAAGAGATCAATTTTTAGTGTACGATTGTCACTGTTGTGTTACTGTATTTCCTTTAATTCTTTATAATTTACAGCGATTTGTTTAGATTTATTATCTATTTTTATTTATTATTTTTTCAATATTGGCCTAAGAGGCTCTGGTGGGCCTAATGATGAGGACAAGGAGGAATAGCATGCTACAAAACATAGAGTTACAGTGCATCACATAAGTAAGATCCTTAGAAGCTTAAGAATAATAAGATGCAACAACATCGCTACAATTAAAAGTTAAATGTTTTGTTCATTGTTCGTGCACGTGTTATGTCTTACGTGTATTTCTCTTACCGAAGTCTACTAGCCTATACACTACGCACTCTAATTTTAAACTTAACCTGCACTTAACCTATACCGGAAAATAGAAAATAGCGCAGTAAACAAGCGCAAACAACCCCTAAACGCTACACTATCGATATGCCGTAAGCCAGAAATCCCCGGTCACCAAGCAAGCACCCAGGACTGTCCGGAAGTGGGCCTTCACAACCCCTGCCACAACGGGAACTCCCAGAACCTCATCCAACCCCTCACTGCCTCTCAACACAACGTGCCAGTACCACGCCCAACGTTTGCAGTCCAGCAGGAAGTGCGACACAGCTTCCCTAGCTTCACCACAGCCACCCCACCTGACGAAAAATAACAAAGTGGAAAAGCTAAACCAAAATTAGACTGAACAAATTCTTCTAAGGAAAGCTGGGGAACTTTGGGGTTAAGTTAGGGTTAAGAGGCTTAATAAAAAAGCTTAGTTTAGGTTGGGGGAAAGAGCCTAACCTAATTTGGGCCTAACAGCCAGAAATACCCCCTAACCAAGGATGTTTCCATATATATTTCATATGGTTAGGCAGTGCTATGCTACGAGCTTGGGGCAGGGACAGTTCCAGTCGCGAGTGGCACTGCGATCACGATCGGTCGAGCTCGTCGGTGCATTAGCATTGAATTCAATGGGTATGATGTGATACGGTCTCGTTTCGAGACGTTGTTACGGCTACGTAAAGCAAAAAAAAATAATTTTAACAATGAAGAAAGATAATTTATGGTTCCTCTCATAACGTAGTGAAGTGAGAAAATGTTTACTCCATTGGAAGTATTTTTAAAAACGATTTGAAAACATGGTTCGCAACGCAACGCGTCATTCGCATTCTCGCCTATTGGTTGCTAGGCAACAAGTAACGCAGGCAAGTCATCCAAATTCAGCTGCCCAAAAACCAAACAAACAAAATAATTGTGAAATATTGAATTAAACACGTTTAATTTTTTTAATTAGTATAAATAAAGCAAAAATAAGAAGAGTTTAGCCCCACGTGTCTAAAATTAACCACATAACTCCACGGAAAACTGTTAGACTACGCCAACTGTTAAATGGACAGTTGCCGTCTCGTGATTTCGGCAGTTCTATTACTTTCGACAATCAAATCATGGCGAGGCGAAAACTGGTCACAGTTAAATTAACACGTGTCCGCCTGAAGCGGGTGTAAATCTAGTTTTAACAAAAAACGTAGTTAAAACATTGACAGTGTTTTTCAGATGCGTGCATGCATTCCAATGCTACCGCTAGTTTGTGGACATACATAGAACCAAGTAGAACTAACCGGTGCAAAGTGAGGCTCCAAATCAACGTCTTTTTTTTGTCAACTCCCGATCATTTCGTGAGATATCTCGTATCCAGACGTAGCCTATAGTGTTGGACGAATCTTCTTCAAAGAAATTTGTTCTGTTGACAAACGTTTTCAATCCTAGCACGAAACAAGCAATCGGCGCAGCCTTTCCCTTATCACCGCAATACTAATTCAGCGCCGCCGCTAACTTTAACTTGCTGCTGGCGCCATCGTGTGAGCGGAACTGGCGGAGCCCCCGGCGATAGCATTGCAAACAGAGCATATTGCCAAACCATATGAAATATGGAAGCATCCTTGTCCTAACTAGAAGACCTAGCAGGGCTCGAAGGAGGACCAACTAGTTGGCTGGCCCGAAGGCTTTCTGATTTTACCATGCTGGCCCCTTGCTTAAATACGTTTTGGTAACGCCTGACAACCGCGAAATAGCCAGGGTATTATGGGAATTATAAGCTTCTAGAAGGTTCTAGAGGCAGGAACCAGAAACTAAATTACAAGACATAGATAATGACCACCAGTGTAAGATCAGCCACACTAGACTAAGATGGGGCCATTGGCCCCAGCAAACATGCAAGTAACAAGATTTGCGACACCACCCCTACGACCTCCACCCCATTCTACACATGGGCTCATTAAGGAGCGCGTGACCTGTTCTCAGATGCGATTGAAGCCCAGCAACCCGCCTGGAGAGAAACTCGAAAGCCACAGGGGCAGAAACCCAAGGGTGTGGAGCATTAAGGTGCCTCCCCTTCTCGCTTCTGTCCCACTCCAATTGCCAATCAGCAGCACCGGCTGCAGGTCCCTATGGGACAGCGCAAACCAAACAGGGCTCATGACGAGGGCATCAGCTGTCTTGTTACCATGGGCTCCATTGTGACTACAGACCCACCGGATTCTGACAACGCACCTCTCACTCTTTGTCCAGAACAGCTTTGTACTAATCTCTAGCTCCAGCGGGTGATGCACTTCAAATGATTGTAGGGCCGCTGGAGGAACTGGCTACCTGACGCAGAATCTGAGAAAATGCCTAGCCGAGGGACACGCAGGTCCAGACCCACATCCATAGCCACAGCGAGCACCACCAGCTTCCCAACGAAGCTTGAGGGTACATACTGGAGCTAACGTGAGTAGCAGATCCTGAAGTCCTGCACAAACACGCCAATGCCACCACACCAGGTACTCCAGCAAAAAGAGGCGTCACAGAAGGTGAACCTCCCCTCCATGTCCTTATCGGGTGAAAGGTGCTCCAAGCTTACACACCTCTGTTAGCTCCCCACACAAAGCTCAGGGGTGCACTTGGTGCACCGAAAGCACTCTCCACCAAGCAGCATAGCACCAAGCTGAGGGTGCCAGGTGCTGTCTGGCCTGAGATATTACCAAGCCATAATCTAGTTTTCAACAGTTGATTGTTGATGTGTAAAATGAAAGAATCCGTGTTTCAGCTAAACGCACATAGTTTTAAACCAAACTAATACCACATCCACACTGGACCCCGAACACAACATTTGGTGTTTGGGCCCCGACTTGTACCTACAGGCAAAACTTGACACCTTTCCTTCCATACCCCTCTCCACACTGAACTCTCACGTCAAGTCCCAGGTCCGCACTTTAGTTAATCTTTCTTTCGCTACAACATCTTCAGCGCTATCATTGTAGATTTCTCCCCTTCCTCTCCCGTCCCCTCCTTCTGCTTTCCGTCTATCTCGTTATTGCTTATCAGTTCTCCAAGAGTCAAAACGTTTCCCTAAAGTGCGGCCCGGAGCTCCGACCCTTTCCACACAAAAACATGGGGTTGGAGTCGGCGTCTTAAGCAGAATTTGAAAGTCGGGGTCGGGTCTGGACCTGACTCGGAGTCCAGTGTGGAAAGGTCAGGCTAAGGTCCGAAGTTTTTCCCCAGTGTGGATGGGGTATAAGCTACGTTGTTAATTTAGAGCACGTGCTCGAAATTGGCAGTAGAAACGATAGAATGGCGTATTTATTTCGTTGATGCGCTCTTTCAGAGCTGAGCTGAATTGTTTCGAATGGGGCAGCAACAATTACTGCATCACCTTTGTAAAGGAAACAAAAATTGCTTGTAAGAATTTGGCGGTGCACGTCACGAAATGTGATTATCGCTGGGTTGAGGGTTTGGACTTCGTTGCACAAAGACAAATTTATTGACTTCTGGCAGAGCGAAGTAGGAACTGAACAAAAGGCTTTCGTCTCACAAATCAAACTTAAAATGTAAAGATAAAACTAATTCCTAGTCCAGCATCAAATAAGACAGGGAAAACCCCAGCCTTGAAAAATACCCACATTATTTTTTCAAGAAAAAAATTTCCGAGCACATCTGAATTTAGAAACTTAATGTATTCTTATCCAACGCCCTCCGGAACATAATCATTTAATGCCCAATAATACACAGTTTTTAGAATATATACCGATCCTTCACAAACTGGGAATCGCCAATTTCTCCCGCCTGGGCCAAGCCCCATAAATAGCCACCATTAAAATCTACAAATCACTTCTTCCCTGCTTTCGTCAGAGAGAGGTCTGGGCACCCATGTATAGCTTCTGTGCTGACACTGGTTCGTTTTTTACCGCTTTATTTTTTATTTTATTCTGCCTGTTTCTTTGTCTAGGATGGGAAACCATTCAAGTGCATGTATGTTGATTTTTAGCCTTTGCTAAGAAAATTTCTGCTTGATCACGGAATGAGACTATTCAGAAACGTCGCTTTTGAGTGCACCATACTTGTGCACCATTTGGCATGTCTTTTTATTAACTATTTTCGGTGCTCGACTCTCAATTTTAGCTTTTCTTATAGCATTTTAGGTTTTGTATGGATTATTCCAGCAATTTTGTCGTCATGAGGTATCTATCGTTTTGTTCGTAACGTTCAGTGAAGAATATATTTGATGCAATATTTTTTTCATCCGTATTCCATTATGATTCAATTCTCGACGAACATATTTTATTTAACGGAGCTCATTTGGTTCATTTCTGAACTCGTTACAGCCCACATTGTTTTTTGAGTGAATAACAAAGATTTATTGAATGTAATATATTCCGGGTCTTAGCTTCTCCCAGTTTTTGGCTTTAGGAAAGTAATATGAGTTTGCAATATTAAACTGCGTTTGTGTTATCGTTTAATTTTATTCTTCCGCAATGCCAGAACGTTGAGCCAGCGAGCAATGCCTCATTAAGACGTCCTGGTGCGACCAGGCGCGGCCCTGGCCTGCACTCCCTATACTGAGATAAATATTTCTTAGGTCCAAGTTTTAGTCAACGGGACAATGTTAACGGCTCCACCAAGTCTTTGCTGCATCCCGGAAACGTAGCGTACAACATTTGACTGAACGACACAAAACCCTGTCACAGAGGAAAGCTCAGTACCCAGGGCTGGGGAAGGGGGGGAGGCCCCCCCCCCCCCCCCCCCCGTCGGGGAGTAACCGACATTTTCGTCGGGGAACACCCGGAAGACGAAATCTACATGACGACATAAAATTCGTAAACATTTCGGGAAAAAAAGGTCAAAATACAGTTGCCGTTTTGTTTGCCAGTAGTCCTACTGTTGCTACCTCATCACCTGCATAATATTTAAATGCTGTCTTAGTTAATGCAGAAAAGTTAACTAAATATGTATAAAGCTAAACTTGTTAAGGATTCTAGCTTGAATTCATGATAACAATAAACTGAGCGAAAATCGTGTACAGTAAGTTGCTAAACTGAAAATTGATTTGCTGCCTTAGACCGTCTACGCCATGATTTAACTTACATCTTAGTTATGAGACACGTCTGGGATGCCAACGCCTTACCAGTTATCTTTAAAAGGAGAAGACTCGATTTTAAAAGCCCAACGCACAACGCGAAGTTTGTGAGGGGTCAAACACACAAACAACCCGAGCAATAGCAGCCCAGTGGTCAAGAGTCCCGGCCTCCCAACCAAGAGGACGCTAACTCAACTTCAGCGTCTAACCAATCATACAGAACTAAAAAAAAAAAATTCACTGTGTTCACAAATGGCCGTATACCTTTGAGGTCCGACTGTGTGTTCTTACTATAGTTATAGCCGAAACGTCAGCTAAATTTGTACAGAAAAAGATTTCGTTCCAAATTTTCGATTAACAATTAAGAAAACAATTAAATCCATAAAAATCGAGCAAAGAATCGAAGAATAGTTGGCTGTTTAATTTCCTAATAGCTCTTTTCCTCTTAACCCATCGCCACCATGATTTAAAACTAATTCTCAGTTAATTCAGGAACGTCATCTGCCGCCATTGGAATCTTCCGCCATTGGAAAAGTAAGCAACAATACTTTTCAAACCTAAATTATAAGTGTTTGTTAACGTTAAATTAATTTTTTTTT